>CM038464.1:65328391-65403391 GCA_021464415.1 Lonicera japonica
TTTTAATTTGTTAATTTTCTGATGATTAGTAAAAATTACCAAAAAAAAAAAGTGACTACTTTTATTTAATATGAATAAATGATGCATTGTAAGGTGTAGGGAGAGATTCAATTGTCAATGAATCATGAGTTTAGATAAAGCTTTATCAGGACAATAACGAATTTCGTAAATGTGCAATGAAAAAAAAAATTGGGTGTTAGTCATTAGTGTAGGGAGAGATTCTAATTTAAATAAAAAATACATAACAAAATCAAAATTTCTCTATCAACGAGTGAGCAAAGTGGGCTAGCTCATAACTTAAATCTTAACTCTCTCTTTCCCACTTCTCTCTGTTTATGTCCATCTACTTTTCAGTTATTTTATTCTATTTAACCAAAAAAAAATATGCTACAGTTCTATTTATAATTATTATTTTTTTTTATCACAAAGACTACTGTTATAATGTCATAGCACCGCCACCATTTAAAGCTTGTACTGTAAATTGTCATAGCACCAATCGGTTGATACATCTTTAAATTTTTTAAGTTCAGTTTAAAATATTATTAAAATTTCTAATTTCGGTGTGGAACATTTAAAAATGCCTCTTGAAAGTGTGATTCGTAACAATCACGCGCATTTTCCATCCTTCTTTTAATGGGGTATCCAGTTTCGGATGAGTGAGAGAAAATTAGAAATTTTAAAGATTACTTCAATTGAAAATTGAAATTTAGAACGAGCGAGGGTTTCAGGTCAAACTTTAAGGGTAATTTTTGATAATTATCCAAAATAATTATATTCTGATCCATGAAATTAATGTTTGAAATTCCTAAATAAGAAGTTATGAATGTTAGAATGAAAGCACGTTCTAAATTCTCTGTCATAGAATTTTTTTTATAGAGTCATTAATATTAATTAGTGTACAAACTAAATCTTCTTAAATATATATATATATATAGCTACAGTGAATTCGCTAGTTCTAAAAGTAAGCAATTTCAAGTTTCTTATAGTTATTAATACTATGGTAGTCTTGATAATTTAAATATTTTATGAAGCAGATAATACGAAAATGTCACTAAATAGAAAAAATAAGCATTTAATAGGACTTTAAGATAAGGGAGTGAAAGTACATGAAATAAAAAGATGAGATAAAGATATTATGGGTAATTGTTAGAAAGTATGACATTTATTGTTGATCCACTATAAAACAATATAAATTTTTGTGAGAAATGATTCTTAACATGTATCACATCTTTGAATCATGTTAAGTTCTGGGGTCAAATCCTATCATCTGCATTCGTTCCCCTCTTTGTGGGTAATTAACTATTTGCACTTCAAATTTACATACATATATTGTCTAGTCCTCGAAGTTTTAGCCATATTACATGCTTTTATCCAAAATTGATGGCTTCGTTAACCTTTTGGATGGAAGACTCATGTGCCATGCATAAGGCTTGGTCTGCAACAGTTGAGTTGATGGAAAATTAAATATTAGGAACTAAAATGAGAATAAATGCAAAATTTATCGACATTATGGACCACAATTATCTGTGTAGAATCTATAGATAGACAGAGCTTCATGTCTGGCACATGGCTATTCATCCAAAAAACTAACGAAGCACCCAATTTTAAATGAATGTGCGATTCATCTCAAACTTTAAGAATCAAATTATAAAAAATAGAACATGCAGAGGAAAGTGCGCAACAAGTAAACTTTAGGGGTATAAAACGTCAATTACCCATTCATTGCATGTGCACTTGGTGTGCATTGGTTTGTCATTTCAATGTATTAATAAATCGGGTTAAAGAGCTACGATAACGTTATTGGTTTTTGTTTTCTTTTCTTTTTATCAAAAAAAATAAAATTCCTTAAGTAGTAGAGCAGAAACTTTTATTAAGCAATTATAATGGATTATACAAATAGGGCTAACTATCCCATATTAAACCATCCATTTAAGAGATTTGAAATTGCCCCTAACAACGTTTGAGGCTGCATCACTGCCACTCTTGAAGTCTTTCTTCCAAATGCTTGCTTTCGCTTTGCTTCCACCATGACTCCATTACCATCCTGGCGCCCTCGAGCTCTTCTTTGAAGACTTGATTTGCCATACTTGCAACACCATCCCCTAAGGGTTATCAAACTACTACTAACATGATTGGAATTATATCCACTTTTATAAAGAGTGAACAGTTATACCTTCTGAGTTAGAGCTCATTTATTACAATAACATTATTGTAGAAAATTGTGAACAATAAGGCTCTAAATTGAATGCGTTGAGATTTTTGCTAAAATATCTCTTTTGTGTTAGCTTCAATGTATTAAATGCATTCAAATCAACATTTTACAATTTCCACAAGTACGTACAAATCTCATCCTCTAATTGCATGGAAAATCATAAATAGGCCAATTCAGTTAGGTATCCACTTATGGTGCGTTCATATTATTACGAAAACAAGTTTTGTAGCAAATCAGAGTTTTTTAAAAGGAGATAAATTTAATATTGATGTTATTTTTTATAAATAAAAAAATAGTACTTATATTTTTTTTTTCAAAATTTGGAGGGGGAGGGGGACAAGATTAATAATATTAATAAACTTTTAAAAATTAAAAAGAAAAACTTAATTATTATAGAAAATAATAATAAAGGACAATATATAAATGGTGGTTATAATAAAAGACACTTGTTTGAATTCATTTGTCTACGGGACAACTTTTTAGTTAAAGACAAAATATAAATAATTATACAATTTCAATTAATTAAATTGAATTCCAATGATATCCTTCTAAAGATAAATACAAGAAAAAATATATATAATTAAATTCAAAATTAAATTAATGAAAATAAATTCAAACCAATTCAAACACGCTAAAATTAAGAAAAGAACTTGAGAATAAAAGGGTAGCAACAATTGAACAACATTCTTTTCTCTTCGAAAAGTTTTGTTAGTTTCAATGAATACACAATCGAAATCATTTACTTTTTTTTAAATTTTTTCCTTAATCCAAACCCAAACCCACAAACATTTCAATAATGAAATACTGTTTATAAGATGTAAAGAGGATGTTTCGGGGAAGTGATTTTTGTTTCTTTTTTGTTGTTTCATTCTTATGATGGTCAAACAAATGTTAATGGACATTACTGGCAATCAGATCTGGTCTTGGCTATTTGTAGGCCCTGGGCAAAACTTAAAAAATATGCTCTCTTATAAGTAAATAAATTATTTTTATATATATTTAAAAAATAATTTTATTTTATTGATAAGAATTTACATGGCACAAAAAATACTTTACAATTGCAAAAAGTTTTGCAAAATACTTTACAATTAAATATCAAATTCTCTCTTATTATTTTAAAATCATTATGAATAAAAGAAAAAATATTGGTGCCCCTCTAATTTTATCCAGTAGCATAAGAAGATTGAGATTGAATATGGGGAGAAAGATCGAAGAAGAGTTAAAAGAACTGTTTTCTTACACACAATTAGATTAAACTTTGGAAGCCTAAGTTTTTTTTTCAAAAAGTTTCATTATTAATTATTAATTTTACTTTTTTTAATATATATATATATAGAAAACAAATTAATATGTGTGCCCGTCTAAAATTTTGGATTCTAGATGGTCGTCCTGCCAGCAGAAACTGTGCTAGGGCTGACTATGCTGGCAATGCTTCCATACAAGCTCTTCTCAAGGGTTGTTAAGGATGGGCCAATATAAACGATGTTTCTATTATGGTTGTGATAGAGGCACTTCTTCCATACAAGCTCTTGTCAAAAGTTGTTAGGATGGGTTAAGAGAAGTGATGTTTGATGTGATATATGTAATATTATTTTTTTAATAAAATTGATTTAATTTTTTTTCCTCTTTTCATTACCAATTTTCTATCATTTTAGATAATTTGTTTTACATTTATCAAATTTTAAATATCTTCGTTTTTAATCTTACCAAATGTCAAAATATTTTTATAATCGGGAACTAGAATCATATGTCAAGGATAATACATGTCTACGAGGTGGCTTGCACAAGATCCATCAACATAATGTATTTGTTTTAAGATATATTATATATAAAGTGTAATGCTCATTTCTACTTTATATTATGTCTGCCAAAATTTTGAAAAAAAAAAAAACTAACTTAATATATCTGGCAGAAAATTAAAAAATTGTAACTTAATATATTTGACATAAAATTGAATAGATTCAGCTTCATATGTCTGTTTTTTTTTTTTTATAATTTTTAAATATAATTATAGAATTAAAATTGTAATTTCTAATAATTTCTAATATTATAATTTTTCACGAGCATAAATTAAAAGAAGGATGGCAAACTAATAAAATGGCCTTGTTGATTTTCCCTTGCATTATTTTCTATATAAAGAGAGCTTTACTCCTCATTTTATTCAATCAAAATTTCCAAGTCTTGCAAGTTCAAAACATTCTCTCTTTAAGCAAAAATAAAATGGCTTCTCAACTCCCCCTCCCCCTCCCCCTCCACCATCCACGCCCCCACCACTACCCTTCCTCCTCCCTAACCCTAGTTGGGTCCTCTAGCCACCTGCGTAATTCATGTTCTATTAAGCAAAAACAGAATGTCAAAAATTACAAAACTTCTTGTGTTCGCTATAATACTTTAAAACTCGGCTTCACTGGTGAAAAAGCCCTGGTTAATAACCCTAGTGATCACAACAACGTTCATGCTATGACTAATGAAGACGGGGTTACTAGCCCTAGTAGCGAAGCCATTGTTACAGATTACACTACTAGTATCAAGTGGTCGATCACTAATGAAAATGTGTTAATGCCACCTGATAAAGTTATTATAAAAGCAGTCGTTATGGGCAAATTTAATCAGAATCAACTCGATGAGTCTGATTCTATTACAGCAAAACTCACATTGGAGATTATTGCTGCGGAGCATTGCCCAAGTAAGTGCTTTACTTTCACATTACCATGGTTTAATTATTGATTGTAGTATTTGGCTCCTCTAAAGTGATGAAAATGTGAAGTTAGGAAATCCGAACGTCTAATTTAGAACTAAACGCTCTAGATATTAAGTCTTCCTCAAAAGAAGTGTATTCCTCTGGCGAGGACTCGATTAAATAAAAGATTTATAATATTGTCACTCAATTTAAAATTAACTATTGATATTATAACTTTACCTCTAAAGTGATTTTCATAACTTCAGTTAATTTTATATATAAATATATAGTTGCCACTTTGAATTAATAAGTTGAACCGGTGTTTCCAGGTTTGATTCCAAAATCCAGAATTTTTAAAATTAGATTAGAACATGCTGAACTGATAAGAAAACCATGCAATCCGTTTCTCCTATTGGTAGTTTTACCTTTTCCAAATACCTATTTTTTCATTTAGACGTATTTAATAGAGTCCTCGCCACTTCCTCTGGCGAAACTAAAATATGATCTGTTCAAGTTAAAATTGACTTTACTTCTAAAGTGATTTTCACCATTTTAGATGACAGGACAAAATCTAAAAGAAAAGTTATAATATCCTCCCACCTACAATTTTAGATTCCTCTACTTTGACATATTGTATCTATTATAGTACCTGGGATATTAAAAAATCTAAAGGTCATAATGCATCTTTCTTATCCAACCTGAGATAACCAAGTTGAATACGACTGAATACGCAAGCATTGCCAAACCTACCGATGTTGATATTGGAATATTAATACGATTTATTGATTTGTGTTAATTTTAAACTGATCTTGATGGATTCGGATGAAAAGTGATCAATAATGTAATATTATTTTGTTGTTTGCGATAAGTGAATAAGGTTTACTATTGGTGGATAATGAGAAATTTTCCTTTTTAATGTTTTGAATAAAAAAATGTTAGAAATTAAATTTTTTTAAAAAAATTAATTAAATAAGTTTTGAGTTTATTACAATTTTTCTTTAGAAAAAAAGTAAAAATTAAGCTTATAATACCAGTGAATTATCATGCCATAGGTACAACAGATGGAAATAAATAAATATTTTTTTATTCCACTATGTTAGATTGTACATATTTTAAAAAATATAAAAATAATTTTCGTTATCCATAAAAATAGACTTAATGTTTTTTGCTATTTCGTGCCCTCGGGCACGGGCATACCCTAGTTTTTGTAAATTAAGGGCCTATATTTGACCAAACCCCAAAAAGAGGGCAAAGTAAACTTTGCAGTAGATTTTAAATTGTATTTTTTTATGTAATCAAGCAAAACTAAGGTTGTACTACATGCTTTTTTAGCATATAATTACAAATAAGTGTTTAATCCACGGTACTTTAGAATAATTTTAATAAATTACACATTCAAAACCTATTTATTAATTAAATGCACATAATAATTTTTTTGGAGTTATGCAAACTTAAGTTTGCACTCCTTAGTTTCTAAATCATTACTATGTATTTTTGTTTATTTGTTGCTGTTTTAAAATTTTATGAATGAAATATAAGAATAGACTTGTTAAAAAATATAAACACAACATGCAAAACAAATTTGCATTAAATTTTTTGACCGCAAAGTTAAGTTTGTAGTCGGTGAAATCTCTTATTTTAAAACACAATTGATAAACAAGTATTCTTTCATAATGATAATAATATCTAGGCCCTTATTTCTAAAAATTTTTATTCGTCGGATCTTTTCCGAAAAATATTGTCACGCAGGACCTTTTACCTCATTTTCAGAATATTACGGTAGTTTATTTATTTACTTTTTGTATTGTACGCTGTCATTCAGGAACTGTTGCATAACGCCTATTTTTCGGACATGGCTAATTTTTTGTTTTTTGAGAGGTCAGGTTTATGTCTCCTCCCAGCTAGCTTAAGTAGTTTCATATTTAATGTTCTTTCTTGCCTTTTAAGGGACTGGATTAGAGAAGGAAACAGTAAAAGAGGAAGCTACAGGGATCAGAGATGGGGATGAGGTGAAGTTTGAGGCAACGTTTGCAGTTCCATTGGATTTTGGAGAGATTGGTGCAGTGATAGTAAGGAATGAACATGACGAAGAGATGTACCTCTACAATATATCTCTTCTTCAACCCAGTAATGTCACTCTTACCATTAACTGCAACTCTTGGGTTCATTCCAAAGCTGATAATCCAGAGGACAGAATTTTCTTTACAAACAAGGTCACCTCTACTCTCTCTCTCTCTCTAACGTAGTGGAAATGTATGAAAAGAACAAAATAATACTAAGTTGACAACGTATGTCTACACACTCAGAATTTTCTTAAATATAGTCTATGATTATGTATACAGAAAACTTCTTTTTTATAGGAAAGGAAAATAGCACTGTTGATGCTAATGATTACAATCAAATTGACGAAATTCAAATGACATTCCTAGCTAGCACAACTTATTATCAAATAATATATATTTTCAAACTTCTTGCAAAAATAATAGTCATTTTTATCCGTTTCTCTCAAACTTTGTCATGTGATAGTCATATTTGCCATCCGAAACACCATCTGGGTGAGGCGGTTGAGAGAGACAGAGCTCCGGATTCTGCAAGGTGATGGCGGTGGAGAGCGCAAAAAATTTGAAAGGATTTATGATTATGATGTCTATAATGATCTCGGAGAACCTGACGCTAATAGTAACTTATCAAGACCAGTATTAGGTGGCACGGAGTACGCATACCCGAGACGTTGCAGAACAGGTCGCCCACGCTGCAAGACAGGTAGTAAAAGTTCTTACTTCCTTAGAAATTAAGAGTCTCGATCACCTTTTATTTTAGTACTTCTCAGACTAAAAATTAATCTGGTTTCATTTACTACAATGTAATCTTAACATTCACTTCACCCACCTTATATTTTTACTTTTTCAAACTTTTTTAATGTGATATTCAAATGAATTATTAAATATATTTGTGAACAGATCCATTATCAGAGTTGAGGACTCCTAAAGAGATTTACCTGCCGAGGGATGAAGAATTTTCAGAGGTGAAAAGTCACTCACTATTAAAATCGGAAAGTTTGGGCCCAATTGTAAATGTAAACGCACGTTCTCTCATTGTGGAGGGTCCGATGGGTGAAAAATTCCCCTGCTTCACAAAAATCGACACACTTTTTGCGGAAAAGATCAATGTCGAAGATGGAACGAACTGGAAACAATATATTCTTTCCAAGGCCAAAAAGTTTATAAGTGCTGTGGAGTCTCCGGCTTTGAGATCCCTCAATTGATGACCAGTATGTTCTCTCTCTATACAAGGAAAAGGATGAATGCAGAAAAAAGAAACTTGAACTGCATCGTCTGTTGCAAATATTGTATACATATATATAAGGATGAATGCAAAAAACAAAAAAAAAAAAACTCGAACTGTATCATCTAGTCTGTTGCAAATTTTGTATATATATAATTTGCTTATTTACTTTCAATTGTACTTTGACATGCAGGAGACAGATTTTCTTGGCATAGGGATGAGGAATTTTGTCGACAAACACTAGCTGGTGTCAACCCATGCAGTATACAGTTGGTGCAGGTATATCTATTCTACAACCAAATTTAAGCTCTACAAGGTTATTATCATGCAATGAATTCTCGAATTATCGTGAAGTCAATGCCGATTCTGAGATATATAGGATTTTATTAAAAAAAAGTTTATAAAATATGCATTTTATTATGTTCCAACGAGATTGAGAAAGTAATTTAACTTAGCTCACCTTACACATTTTCAGGAGTGGCAACAAATGAATTTAAGATGAATACCAAATAATTAAATAAATACCACATCCTAAAGTTAACTCTTATTTTATTTTTATTTTGTTTGTCTGTGCGTAATAAAAAATGATGCATGAGTATATAACAAAATATTTACAAATGCGTGTGTAGGAATGGCCATTGACAAGTAAGCTGGACCCGGGGATTTATGGACCCACTGAATCAGCCATCACCAAAGAGATTGTCCAGGAACAGATAAAAGGTTTCATGACCTTTGAAGAGGTAATACAAAGGTCACCAAATTTTGACATATATGGACCAATCAGTATAAACAAAACTTTTAGTGACAGTTTTTAGTTGCTAAAAACATCTTCTCAATGTTTTAGAAACAAAAAAATTGTAACGACCCGAGCACAAAGGTCACCAAATTTTGACATATACGGACCAATCCGTATAAACAAAACTTTTAGTGACAGTTTTTAGTTGCTAAAAACATCTTCTCAATGTTTTAGAAATAAAAAATCTGTAACGACCCGGGCACCGACCCTAGCAAGATATTGTCCGCTTTGGGTGGCTCCACTCCAGCTACAACTGAGTAGCCCTTTCCCGCATGGTTTTGTTCTTGGCAGGTGCACCCATGGCAACCCCCAGAAGGTCTCTTGCTAGTGGGAACCTTTAGGTGTACATATATAGCACTACAAGTTCTCCCACATTCCGATGTGGAACTTTACATCCGCCCCACCATGGGGATCGACGCTCTCGTCGGCACAACGTACTCTGTGGGGTCTACTCTTATACCATTTGTAACAACCTGTGCCCCAACGTAGCTAGATATTGTCCGCTTTGAGTGGCTCCACTCCAGCCACAACTAGGTAGCCCTTTCCTGCACGATTTTGTTCTTGGCAGGTACACCCATGGCAACCCCCAAAAGGCCTCTTGCTAGTGGGAACCTTTAGGTGTACATATATGGCACTACAAGTTTCCCCTACATTCCGATGTAGGACTTTACAAAATCGTCGCTAGTGAGTACAAACTAATCCGTATCAGATCCGAACTATATGTATATATAGATAGATTCTATTTCTCGTTTGAGCGATCTGTATACATATGAACTTTTAACAACCTATAGCTAAATATGTTTGAGGATTTATTTAGTGACATAAAATCTTTGCCAAATTCCACTTTGTCAAAATAAATTTTTTGTGATGAAAAAACTTGTCATAAAAATTATGCTTTAGGCACAAATTACGTTAGTGAGAAAACACTTTATCACTATTTAGCCACTAAAACTATGTCACCAAAAGCTTTGGATGGAAAAATATAGCTTTGGTCACAAAAGGTTATGGTTAGGAAAAGTCCTTGCACTAATAAAACAATGCGTCACATTTAGGAAGTTAAATACCCTTTAGTGACAAAACTTTGAGTTTCGGCAATACTCTCTTCACTGTTGCAACTTTTGTGATGGAATATAGGGTTCATCACAAAAGGTAGAATACATTATGTGATAAAATGAAAATTTTTGCCATCAAAGGAGAACATTACGTCGTAAATAAATGTGGTTTGTCATACAATTTTCTTTCTAAAGTGCACATTTTGTGACAACGAAAATGTGTTTTCGTCACAAATTGAACAATTTATTAATTAAAGTGAAAGTTGTCTAGTCTGAATACATATGGTCCGCACATATATAATCCGACTTTCAGTTCTTTGTACTAAATTATGTAATTTATGTATATATATATATATACGTGAAAATATGCAGGCACTAGAGCAAGGGAAGCTATTCATTCTAGATTACCATGATCTACTCTCACAATATGTGAGCAAAGTAAGAGACATTGAGGGGACAACTCTATATGGTTCAAGGACAATAATGTTCCTAAAGCCTACCGAAGAGTTGATACCGGTAGCCATCGAGTTAACTCGCCCACCAGCTAATAATGAACCTCAATGGAAACAAGTGTTTACGCCCTCCTCAAATGCTACAGATGCCTGGCTTTGAAAATTGGTTAAGGCTCATGTTCTTGCTCATGACTCTGGTTACCATTAACTAGTTAGTCATTGGTATGTTCCTTCTTTACTTGGAAGACTAATTCATGGTTCTAGGATGCATGGTATATATAACGGTGTGTACAATCTAGATTTGGTACTGACCAGCCTCTTTAGTTACAATTTTTTGTTACTAGACTAACATTTCCCATTTTATTTTCCATCTCAAACATTGACAATTTCTCATTCACCCTAAATTCATTTTGATAAATGTTTTCAGCAACATAAAATTGTTACTTTAAAACCATTTTTTTCAATATTTTCTCATAAAGGTCGGTCTGTACCAGAACATTTTCCTAGAAATTAGCTATATATATATTATATGAGTTCATTTCTACTCTGGACCATTTTTATACAAACATTTTCCCAATGGCAAAAAAACCAGTACTAAAAGTTTGATATGTGTATGTTTAGTGACAAAAACGAGTTCTAAAAGCCTAGCCTGTACGAACTGTTCGCAAAGAAGATTAACCATATGTGAGAGTTTGTCTCTAGTGTGAACCGTCTTTATATGGACTGAACTTTCAGTTTTCTATTTCTAATACATATGGAAATACTTTTTTAGCGACAGCAAACTGTTGCCAAAAGTTTGATCTGCATACACGGTTTCAATAGAAAACTAACCATATATATATAGTAGCAGTCTATCGCTGATAAGGACGGGGCTTCTGTTTTTTCATCTTGAATACCTTTTCAGATATATAGTTTAGAGATAAAACATTAAGACCATGAACATTGAATTTGGATATGTAAAATTGATTGACTTTGCAGGCTAAGAACACATTGTGTGACAGAGCCCTATATAATTGCGAGCAATCGTCAACTTAGTGCAATGCACCCAATCTATAGACTATTACATCCCCATTTTCGATATACAATGGCGATTAATGCCAAAGCTCGACAATATCTCATAAATGCAAATGGAATCATCGAGATGGCATTTTCACCTGGAAAGTACTCTATGGAACTAAGCTCTATTGCCTATGACCAGTGTCACTTTGTTTTCCAGGGACTTCCGGCAGATTTATTAGTCAGGTATCACATTTTATTCCTATTGTTTTACATCCCACTTACTGCAATTAATTTATGACGAGATGCTAGATTAGGGATATAACATATTTGGTGACACAATATTTGGTTAAATTAGACACAAAATATTTGGTCACAATGTGGTCACTAAAATTGCGTAATGAAAGTTGTTAGTGAAAAAAAAATCTTCACAAAAATCTTTTTATTGCATGAAGTCCTCCACATCACTAAATTTGTAACAACCAAAATATCCCACATTGGGTCCAATAAGTCTAAATTTCAACTTGGACCAGCCATTTTGGGGGTCGTTGATTGCCCTTATCCAGTTCACCGAGAACCCAACAAACCCAGTGTTTACATATAATATCAGAGCTATTCCTCAACCACTATCATGTACATGATGTTCAGATATTGAGGTTCATATATGTGCGACTGAAGGGGAATCGGAATCACTTGATGCAGTTAACCAAAGCCAAATTGTTTGTATGTGACCCCAGCTTGACAATCAGCAGTAGTATAATGGGATGGTCCATGGTATATATGTGGGTTCAATGAATCTAAATTTCAACTTGGGTCACCCATTAGGAAACACCCTTTAGTAACAAAAATTTGAGTTTCCTGTCTATTGAAACTTATGTGAAGGTTTTTAACTTTTGTCACCAAAAGAATATATTAGGTAATGAAACACAAATTCTAAGTTTCGTCAAAAATAATCTCTTTTTTTTAACAGAGTATAAAATAATGTCAGTAAATTAATTAAGGTGCACATTTAGTGAGGAGATATCTCGTCACGAAAAACATTTTGTTGTAGCGAATTTTTCTTGTTTTTCTTGCTAGCTAGGACGGCCTAGAAGTTGAATAATGGCCACTTTTTCAATGAACATATTATTTTTCGACTTTAATAATTTTTAGGGGAATGGCTAAAGAAGATTCAACTGCTCCCCATGGCCTAAAGCTTGCAATTGAAGACTATCCCTTTGCTAGCGATGGTTTGCTCCTTTGGGATGCCATTAAAGAATGGGTTACTAGCTACGTTAACTACTACTACACCTACCCGGATGCGAGATTGGTGAAATCGGACAGCGAGCTCCAAGCATGGTGGACAGAAATTCGAACAGTAGGCCACGGTGACAAAAAGGACGATCCATTGTGGCCTGATCTTAATACCCCAAAAGATCTTATCGAAATCGTCACAATTATGATATGGGTAACATCGGGCCATCATGCAGCTGTCAACTACGGACAATATGATTTTGCAGGTACCGGTATCTTACACGAGGATTTTATATTTTAACCATTAAATTTAATTAACAATTTAGATCATAAATTTACCTTTTGAGTGACCCAAGTCACCTCTGACAAAATAACTTTGGACTAATTAAAGTTATGGAATTTGAACCAATAATTATAAATTGGATGATTTAGATTAACTTTTATTTTGGCGAGGAATAAAAATCAGATCTGCTTGTTTAAAATTGATTGTCCAAATTGCATAACATAACTCTGCCACTAATATGTTTCGTCACATTAGAGGGGCCAGATCCGTCACTAACCATGTATGATGACACTGGGCTTGATTCAAACCGCGCTAGAGGCAATTAAAAATCCATTTTGAGGGAAACTTAATAGAAGAGGGTTACACCCTTCTGTGTAGCTCGATTATATTTCTTAATAAATTTCTACTCTACTCTTTAACTAGTGGTTTCTTTAAAAATTTATTTTTGCAGGTTATTTTCCAAATAGGCCTTCCATTGCCAGAACTAAGATGCCTAATGAGGTTTCGAAGGAAGAAGAAAAAGAAGCAAAAGAAGAATGGAAGCAATTCGTGAAGAACCCTGAGCAAGCGCTCTTGGCGTGCTTTCCTTCAGTTCGTCAAGCAACGCTTGTTATTGCTGTTTTGGACGGGTTATCGACTCATTCTAAAGATGAAGAGTACATTGGTCAGTGCATTGAGCCATCTTGGGAAGAAAATCAAATTCTGATGTCAGCCTTTCAAACATTTACCTCAAGGTTGAGGGATCTCAAAGACACTATAGATGGGAGAAACGTCGATAAAAATTTGAAGAATAGAACCGGAGCTGGCCTCATACCATATGAGCTTTTTATACCAACTTCAAAAGAAGGGGTCACCGGACAAGGAGTTCCCAATAGTATCTCGATTTGACTAAATTAGTAAGCTCAAATCTCCTGCTAATAGGGATGTAATGTTAAATAAAATATCATATTGAATAAATGTGGTGGTACTCTCAAAATATAATTTTGATATTCCTTTCACTGGAAAAGTACTTCTTTTATTAATATATTGTGAAGTTAATTAAGAGTGCGTGTGCGCCAGAAAGTGTGTGAGCATTTGAGTTTGAAATTAGATATCACATTGATTTTCAAATTCTCTAGTTTTTAAAATTTGTTGTGGAATTGAATATGTGAAATTGAGATGCGCATAATTAGCATTCTAGACCAATTTCAAACTTCTTTTTGTATCCAAATGATGATTTTAAACATTAATTATTATATTATTATTAGAAAAATAATAATAAAGGACCATATATACATATATACACATATAATAATAAATGACCATATTTTTAGAGATTTAGTTTAGAAGATAAGTTTTGCAGTGGAAGATAATTTTTTTAATTAAGGACATATTTTACATAAGAATTTGGGTTAATTGCACTTTGCCCACTTTAACTATAGCCTTAGTAGCACTTTACCACATGAACTATCAATTTGCGTGATCATTGCCATAAACTATCAAATTTGTTGCAGTTAACCCAATTTAATTAACGGTGTTAAGATTTTAACGGTTTTGTTGTTCACATGCAGCCCACCTGAGTTTTATGATGGGCGTAAACAAAAATTTACAGCTGGGTCTCCTTTCACTCTTCCTTTCCCCCCTTGACCCTCACACTTAACAACATATTGCAGCAGTACATGCTGGCGGTCCATGCCGCCGATGCCAGCGACCCAGCAAATTGTTGTTCAACCTCTCTTTTCCGACTTCCTCATATTACATACAAACCCACATAGATCTACATACATAAACATATATGAGATATTCAAAACACAAACCCAAACCCAAAACCAAATATCATTTTCTTCTACTTAATTTATATGACGCCCCAAATCCAGTTTAGAGGTTTTTACCTCCGGGATCGGTTTGTCTTGGGTGTCATACGTTGACGGCAGGTGATATTAAAATTTTACAAATTAATCATTAGTTTAAAAAAACATTTTTTCAAGGAATTACTCATTTTATAAAGTTGTATGAGTATAAATAAATAAATAAATGAAATAAAAATAAGAATGTGTATCTTAGAATTTTTTTAAAAAATCCGGCATGGTCTCCTCTGTTTTACCAACATCCAAGACTTGTATAAGTGACACTCCACCAAATCATTTATCAAATAAAGCTCAATCACAATCTTCACAACAAAAGATAAAGTCTACTACATCAATGTAGTTTTCAAAAGAGTAAATAATTAACTACAATGTACCATAATTAATATTAGATTGTCTCTTTATTTACATAAACCAATTATTAAACAATGTTTACTTAATACAAATAGAATTAACTTAAAGTTGCACACAAAAATCAAGTCGTCCCTCCAAGGGAGACTAACCTAGTTTCGAGGTCATCAGAGGTAATTAAATTCTAATGCGTGCCAACCCAAAGAGTGTACCTGCAAAACTGTTTTGGAAAACGGGAGTGAGCCAAACACCAGTGAGAACTATAAAAGTTTTTCTATAAAAATACAACTAGTCAAGCACACATCACGTGCAATATCGAAAATAATAGAAAACTACGAGATGCATACAATTTACTCCTTATATGTATACCATATACATATATATAGTACTATAACAAAATACTATACAACCATGTATAGAAACTAGTGATACATACTATGCACAACGCATGATATTTCCCCCCAAAGGAAATTAGTATGCATAAACCATATACGTAAAATATAATTAAAATCCAACCAAAGGATAATAAATAAGCATAGGCACCCATATATCTACCATACAATGTGTCCTCCCATAGGATTTGCATCTCATTTTTCATGGCTAGAACCACGAGGTAGGAGAGCCCAAAAATAGAATCGTCCTCCAAGAATGTATAGTCAACCATCTAAGATTTAAGTCAACTGTGCATAGTTGATAGCCCCCATGGTTCGGGTATTTCTGCTCCTATAGTGGGGACCCCCTACTACGGTCCACCTATTGGTAAGCCCCCAAGGGTAAGTAACTCATGTAGCCACACAGGCTATGTCCCTCAAGGACAAATGTACTATGTAGCCACAAAGGCTAAGATAATAAGGGTAACTAACCATGGTACAATATGGTGCCAAATCAGAAAAATATATATATCGCAAACCAATTGAAATATTAAGTATATATGCGTCAAAAGTTAACCATTAGCTATATAGAATTATAAGCACACAAGATATATATATCAAAAGAAAGGAATGCGTAAATATACTTATGTATTCAAACTAGGTGGGAAAATGCATCAACGACAATAATATAACAATTTAAAGAAATATATCCATATATCTCATAGGATGCTCACACCATATATTATCAATAATCCCACCTTAATTAGCACAACTAGCTCATGACTTAAATCTCATAATTTATCTTCTTGCCATTAGCTCTATTATTAGAATAAACTTATCCATGCAATCATTTTATACATATGATGTGACCGTTGTACATATGCCAAGTGTATAACCAACAATATAAGATTTTCAATATTACTATATCCATATTGCAATGATGTTCAAGGGGTACACATATTATAACCCAAGTATTTCGTATAAAGTTTCATGTATAGTTTCATTTGATATCATTCAACTTGATGAGTTACTTACAAATTCCTTAGTATATGCATCTCAATAACTCGTATAACTTTTGGACATCATTATCATATAGGATAGGAGTGAAGTTATACAGCAAATTCACAAGAAATCAATTCTAAGACTATGTTCCAAAATATAGAGATAATTTTGTCAAAAATGTAGATTTTTACCAAATCTTTGCATATGTCAACAATTGGCATATGTACATCATCTCCATCTCATTCAAATGTTTTATAGTTCATTTCTAGTACTAAATAATCACAAATTTCTAGAATTTATATCATTTATACTAATCATAGGCATTTTCTCAAAAACTAATAGCAATAGTTATCGAATTAGGGGTTTTTAGTCCAAATCAATAATTGGGTGTGTACAAACTGAATTGATTGTTGTAATAGGTTATATCCAACATAAATAACAATGTTATATCATCAATTGAAGGTTAAGAACACCCAAACCTAATGCATGCAATACAAACCCTAGGTTCTTAGCAAAACCCCCAAAGATTTAGTCAAATTTCTACATGCAACACGTAGTAGTAATAAAAACGAATTTATACTATTGTTCCCACCTGATTTGAAGCTTTAACACAAGTTTTGAAAAGGTTCATGATGATTTAAGTGGCTGGAACAACTCCCATCCGAGCTCTTCAAGCTGCCATGGTGATGGAATGAAGTGGAAGAAGATGAATAGTGTTTATTCTAGCCAATTCGGGAATTAATCTCATAAAATCCTCACAAATCCCTTAAAAATCTCCCAAAACTTTCATAGATGAGCTCTCAAGTATATGATAGGTATTATTCACGAAATGGGATTGATTTTGGGGTTACAGGGTGTTAAAAATTGGGTCAAAAACGAGTTGGGTTGGGTCAACCTGACTAGGCAAATATTTTTGGTGCATTGTTTGTATTTTGGGCATAACTTTTCGCTCGGAACTCCGATTTTGATGATCCTTATATCAACGAAAAAAGAACACAAAGACCTAAAAAAATTTTCTGTTTACCCAAATTATGAACAAAAAAATACCATAAATGCATTGAACACAGAAGTCTGCCAAATCCTTGTAGATTCAGATATAAGCAAATTGGTTAATTGGCTTACTTCGCGCTAAGTTATGACCCGCAAGGAGCTAGAATTGGGTTTCGTCCGAAACACGAAAGTTGTAAATGGGAAATAAGTCTATCCAATGGTTTAAACGGTGACTTATTTAGACATTGGACGAGAAAGTTATGTCCTTTCAAAGTTGGCAAAAAACTCATTTAGCCAAAACCTCAATTATCACCGTTAGTAGACAAAATTCAACTATAGCCATCCGAAATGCCTTTCAACCATGCACGCATATGTAATATATTTAATATGACTTGTGGAAAGTGTTCGGCTCATCAAAATATGTCTATCACCAAATTCGAGTACCCAAAGCTATGTTTAAGGGTAAAATAGAACTGGTGTGATTAACACCTATAATTCGATAAGGACCACTTGAGTAGCAAAATGATCATCCATCCATACTTAATTAAGATACTGAAACATGCTCGAGGTGTGGAAACCACATAATTCTACTCGAAACCAAAAATCACTAGCCAAAGCTGGTTATCCGATAAATCAAGCTTATGAAGGAAAATTAATAAGCAAACTAAGCACGAGGTGTTACAACCTCCCCTCCTTAAGAAATTTCATCCTCGGAATTTTAAATATGAAATGAGAACTATCCACCGTAGGATAATTGGGTAGGTCATCATTGAATCCGGGTCATGAGCCTTATGATGTTCCGAATTACACAAGTACTCAAATACCCCCAAGAATGAAAATGGTGTAAGTTTATAAGGTTTGCTCTACCGATTGTCAAAAGACCCATAGGATATGAGTTCACAAATATGAAATAAATAGTTTCGGCATAACTCAATGGCCGGCTCTAGGATTATTCTCCAACCATAGTAACACATCGAACCAAAACCTCTCAGTTCTTGTGTTGATTTCTCTCCATTGTCAAAGAAACCAATGAGTACTTTTTAAATGGACTCTAATGGTAAAAGGACCATCCCGAGAGTGGTATGAAGTGCCATGATAGAATTCCAAATCACTCTACTATAAAGGCTTAATTATTAACGTCTAGAGTCATACTAAAAATCTCGATAGGTTAAGAGACTTCAATCACCTTCTTACCGAAGAATAAGGTACCTATACAACACTAGGAGTGATCGTCTAGGCGAGCTTGGGATTGCAAGTCTTCGGCTCACTCGAAACACCAATAAGGATAGTGGAAAGTTGTAATGAGACGTCTCTCCAATACAAGATATTTTTAGTTCATGTGGAAACCAGTAAAGGGGTGGAAACCAAAGGGAACTCGAGAAACAACAACGCTTCCACACGTTACCTTTTAAGGAAGCGTGCTAACAACGTACGCAACGCTCTTAAATGAAGGAATAGCTATACGGATTGAGTACAAGTTTCTAGAGCAAAAACATCCTATTAAAGGTTTTAGAGTTCTAATATGTTTGGGTGAATAAGAACCAAGTGGTAAGCTCATGTCTAAGGTCAAGACAGTGATACCATTCACACAAAGTACCAAATGCTAAACCAATGGTTCCATCCTATAGTCACCACATCAAACAAGACATACTTGCTCAAGCTACTAAGAAATACCACAAGAATGAGCTTCAGGCTTAACTAAAGGAAAACATAAATACTCTAGACCATTTTCTCTAGAATGACAACAGATCACCAAAGAAAAAGGGTTGCAAGCGCAATGAGGACACACGTAAAAAGGGTTGCAAGCGCAATGAGTAAATGAGCCTAAAGTACATCTATCATTAACAATCAGCTCAATTGTAATTTCCCGCATTAAAAACTCTCTTAAGATACCAAAAAACTGAGTGATAAAGCGCTCTCTCTCTCTCTCCCCCTTCTTTAAGAGGAAAGTTGCGGCAACGCACTAAGAGATGTCTCATCCAAAACACCACTTAAGGTTACTCTAATCTAATTACTCAAATTCCATCAATAAGGCTCTCGGTTCAACACCATAACCAGCACCTTCCCATGTGCTTAGGTTATCTTATGGCGCCGAAGTAATATCGCGTTGTGATAGCCCAAGTGCAAGCACGTCAAGTAGTAATATAGTCTCGGAAGTCCGAGTGTCGAACCACAGGGATAGTCGAAAAGGAATGGAATAGATTACAGATTTTACAGTTTTGTAAGTTGGATTCGTTGTGAAACAATGTAAATGTAAATCGGTTGTGGAAATTAATAAGAAAGCACTAAGGTATTGGGAAGTTAATTGCGATTTAAGAAACAGTGATCACTAGCCCAAACAAAGACTTCAATACAAGGTTTCTCGAGATATGGGGAATGTTGGTGTATCTCTCCATAGCAAAGGGTGCGATGCTAGGCGACTCATTCCCGGATTGAAGTTATATCAAGAAAGAGATAAACGACATTACACCAAAGACGAAGTTATCATTCCTACCTCTTAGTTACGGGTGTGAAGCAAGGCAACCCATTCCCGATGAAGTTAATACGAGATAGATATGACAAGCCCATCATAAAAAGATTTAACATAAAGTAAGTGTATGAAATCTCATGATTTAAAGAATGAAAATTATAAAGTGAATCCTAACCATGAAACGGAATAAAGTTTATGGGCAAAATTCGTCAACTCATCGTTTATCATTTGACAAGGAAAATAGAGAGTCTAAATATCATATAAGGTGTAAGAAACACTAAATATATCAACAAATGAATCAAAGATAAGCCAAACAAATTTACAACCCATCTATGGGGTTTTAAGAACTATTCATAATCTCTTACAAAAAGTAAAAGCTCCATGGATGGAGAGGGAGAATACAAGCTTTCTAGAACCATACGAGTATATAGTATATTCATTAACAACCAAGAACTAAATATACAATGCATATCAAGTCTTGACTTAATATGAGAATACCTAGAAAGCTTATAGAATGATGATATTGAAGAAGAATAGGATTCACAAATATTTAACAACTTTAAATATGGATTGAGTTAACAATTACCGAAAATAATATCGCAATTAACCTTCCTAACCTTAGTAATAGACTACTCCATAATAAATGCAAGAACAAATATTATATATGAAGAAATCATCCAGACAAATTAAGAACTTACAAGAGAAAAATGAAGAAAAGATACACTTTAGCTCTCCCATATCTCTAGAACTCTCTTGTGTCCAAGATCAATAATAATTCATCTCCCTTGATCCCCTAGCCTAAACACTTGCTGAAGATGTACTTTAATTAATAAACAAAACAAGGGAAAATATCTAGGGACAAAGAATCCCCAAAATAAGGCTAAAAGTAGAAGTAGGTGGCTGTCCCTGCCAAGCCATGATCGATCATGGATCATTTTGCCTGCTGATGATTTGCACCATGATCGATCATGCTTCTGGAAATTCTCCAAATCAGCACTTTTGCGAGCTTTTGAGTAGCGCTTGATCACTTCCTTGAGGGCCATTGAATCCCATGCCTATGAACACACAAAAGTACACCTAGCGGGGCAATATTAGAAACAAACTTGCTAAGACACTCCGTTAAGGAGTGAACGAATGACAATATTATGCGCTTATCAACTCCCGTCAGCTTATCTCTTGCTAGTCCCTTAGCAAGACTAAAATATATAATTACAAAAATAATACGTTATACAAAAAGTTGTTAAATTCTAAGTTCCCAAAGAAGACGAGTTGCATCTCGTGAAGGTTTTCAGAAATGATACCTACAAACATTAGAAGTTTGATCATGATGAACGACGGGAATGAAGAATTCAAGTTTCAATTTGCAAAGCAAAAGGCATTACTATCAACTTTCTGGAATGACGGACTTTTGAATGATCATCTAATTCGCCTATCTCCTTTAGAACACAATCCGATATTCCCCATATCTCACATGCTAGACTATGGATCAATCAATTCCATATAAACATAAAGAGTTATAATCATTCTAGAAGAAAGAGAGAAATCTATTTTTTTCAAAACCAAAAGCTTCAAGATTTATCGATTCTAAGTATTTTCTTTATCTTTTTCTTAGAAATTTTTACTAAATTATATCAGGTTGGTTTTCATCTCTATGGGGGGTAGCGGTCTCACTTATGAAATTTACATAACTTGCTCATTCATTGGATCTCAAAGGAAGCTATTCACCCTTTCCCATATGGTAACCTTTACCAATCCATAATATTAGACAAAGAGACTTAAAATTTAGTAAAGTGAAGCTTTAAGTCAATATTAGGATAAAAGTCATCCAAGTTATCAAAGTGCTATGCATTTGTCCTCTTATTGGAGGATCTTTTCGAAAGAGCTTTCATCATCTCTAAACAAAAATGTTTATTCTCTCAATGAAAATAAATTTAGGTGTTATTAACGAATTAGAAACACCCAAAGCAATCTAGCATATGGAATAGGGAATAAAACCGGATATGAGACTAAGCGAAGTAAGGCAATTTAGACTATCATTTAAATTCCTATCTAGATCAAAGAAATTCATGCCAAAAGCTAATGAAACAATCATCTTCATCAGACCAAAAATCAATCATTCATCAATTTTCAAACTTCCCAAAAAAAATTTGAACACATCTCTTCAACTCATGGAAATAGACAAAAAAAATCCAAAATCAAAATAGCGTACCCCCCTCAACTTAAAAGAAACATTGTCCTCAATGAAAGAGAACAAGAAAAATGCATGGACGGGCTACTTTGGCTTTGCTTTCCATGAGACAAAAAAAAGAGACAAACAACAACTATACAATAAACGGGTTAGAATTAGAATCTAAATAGCAAAAACCATAACATTCAACCATTAAAACCACGTTCTAAAGTTAACATCATGTCTGAATTCTAATATAACTCAAAATAAATAAATAAAACTAAGCATAAATATAACTAATTAAAGAGTTCTCAGGTTTAGCAATATCATCACATGTCGGGAGGTGGGGGTGGGGGAAAACGACCATACAACGCCTTGAAGTGCTGGCGTATGAACTCCTGCTGAGTCGCCATCTGTGCTGCAACTCGAGCCTCGACCTGAGCTGCAATGTCCGCCTTCAAACGATCTTGGCGCAACACCATAATTTCAACCCTCTCATTTATGCTCTCAAACTCGGTTTGCATCAAAGCATTCAGCTGCTTAAACTGCTTTCTCATGAATTCCCTATTGTCGTCTACCGGCCCAGAGCTTGCTCTTCTTCTACGCCTCGAAGGACCCGGAAAATCCACTCCTGCTTCCTCTACCCCCTCTTCTTCATCATCACCCGGTGGTGGTGCAGCTGAGGAAGAACTCGGCCTGTTCCTCAATTGACCCGCAACTTGAGTTTGGGTAGACCTAATAAGTGGCCCTCGAGGCATTTTCTTCTCATCCTCATCCCTCTCATTTACACCCGCTCGCAGACACATACGAGTAATCAAAGACCCAAACTTAATTATCTCATTATGGGCAACCAAATCTATGATTCTCGCGATTCGCCCAATGATGTGTCGCGACAAGCAATAGCGCTTGTTTGTTGCTATAGTGTATAATACGTATGCTTGAGATGGGTAAAGGTGCTGGATATGAGAGGTCGGGTCCAAAGCATTGGCAATTACTAGCTATGGGTCTACCGGCTAGAAATGAGGCTAAATCATTAGCCGATGGCTCTACGTAGTTGGTACCATCCGAATAGGGGATGTCATGTGCATTGTGTGGCAAAGAAGGGATTCTTGTGATCTCACTTAATACCTCAAGATTGAAATGGATTGTTTTCCCATGGACATGAGCAATATATGTATACGAGGTATTGGGAACTTGAATTAAACTTGCAGCAAATTCACGACAAATAGTGATATTACATTAAGTACCTTGTTCACGCAAGTAGTTAATCCATCCCGGATTTCGCTCGAATGTTGCTCTTTGGGGGAAAACGTCCAGCGTACCGATGTAGATCGACCTCTCTATCACTACCATCCTAGACTTGAAGGCATAGTTCCACCATTCAAACTCTTGGCGACTTTGGAATCCGCGATAACCGTCCCTTGCAACTTGAATGACAACCGGCTTGGTAGGAGGGTTAAAGGAAGCCATAGAAGAGTATTGTGATACTTTAGAGGAAGAAAAGATGAGAAATTTTGAGATTTAAGTGGCTAGGGCTCAAAATTGATGAGAATAGAGGAAAAATGGAGTTTGAGATGGGTTTAATTATTGGGGCTCGAAATTGGGAGATTTGATGGGTGATTTTAGGTGGGGAAGGATGTAAATGGTGTTTGGGGAAGATTTAGGAAGAATGGGGGAGAAGGGGCTAGGGCTTGGAGAGGATTTGGGGAAGGGGGAAGTGAGAAATGAGGGTTTGTTTACGGTTCCCCTGTTTTAAAACTGGACCATGATCGATCATGGCCAACCCATAATCGATCATGGGTTAAACTGCCCAGCCAGAATTTGTACAATGATCGATCATGGTTGGACCATGATCAACCATGCCTCCTCTGCTAGAAAACCTTTCCTCCATGATGGATCATGGACCAATCTTGCAGAAAAAAATTTCCTTCCACGCTTTGCTCTATAACACCTTATGGTTCCCCCCAACTTGGTCCGTTCATTCCCAATTACACTCGAATCTCCGAAAAAAATTCCTAAAACTCCAAAAATACTAACAAAAATATTATTTACGAAATCAATCCATGCTTGTTAGGCATAAGTCGGGTTTTCAAAAGGGGTGGACTCCTCTCAAAGTGGGAATTTCAGAAACGGCTTAAGGCGTTGTCCGTTCACTTTGAACACAAAGCCGGTTTTGGGATCCTCAACTTTCACAGCCCCAAAAGGAAATACATGTCAGACAATGTATGGGCCGGTTCAACGAGACTTCAACTTTCCCGGGAAGAGGTGCAGACGCGTGTTATAAACAAGGACTTTTTGCCCAAGTTTGAATTCTTTTCTCAAAATGGATTTATCATGAAAAATTTTGGCACGTTCCTTGATTATCTTCGCATTATCATTTACATATCTTCTCAATTCCTCAATTTCATCAATTTGTAACTTACGGTCAAGCCCGGCTTTTTCTAAATCACAGTTAACCATCTTAGTTGCCCAGTATGATTTATGTTCCAACTCTACTGGAAAATGACAGGGTTTTTCGTACACAATGCGATAGGGAGACATATGTAGAGTTGTTTTATATGCAGTACGGTAAGCCCAAAGTGCGTCGGTCAGTCTTAACGACCAATCCTTCCGGTTCGGATTTACCGTTTTCTCTAGAATCTGTTTGATCTCCCTATTTGCCAACTTGGATTAACCATTAGTTTGAGGGTGATAGGCAAGCGATACTTTGTGGTTTATAACATACTTTTGCATTAATAATTGAAAAGGTCTATTGCAAAAGTGAGTACCACCATCGCTTATTATTGCCTTAGGGGTGCCAAAACGTGTAAGAATGTGTTCTTTTAAAAATCGAATCACCACTTTTTGATCATTTTTCTTGTATGCTTGGGCTTCCACCCATTTTGAAACATAGTCTACGGCAACTAGAATGTAAAGATTACCGTAGGAGGAGGGGAATAGTCCTATAAAGTTGATGCCCCAGCAATCAAAGATTTCAATCATCGGGATTAGGTTGAGTGGCATCATATTCCTCTTGGAGATTCCTCCAAGCATTTGGAATCTTTGACATGCTTTATAAAAACGTTGTGCATCCTTAAAGAGCGACGGTCAATATAGTCCGCTTTGCAAAATCTTGGCGGTAGTCTTCTTTGCTAAGAAGTGTCCTCTGCAAGCTTTGGATTGACAAGAGGACAAGGCTCTCTCTACTTCTTCATCTAGAATGCACCGACGGATAATCTGATCCACACAATATTTGAACAAATACGGTTCATCCCAATAGAATCAACCCACTTCGCTCAAGAATCTTTTTCTATCTTGTGCACCTCATGACTTCGGTATCTTTTCAGTGACAAGATAGTTTACAATGTCTGCATACTATGGGAGTGTTGAGATTGCCAATAGTTGTTCGTCTGGAAATAAATCTTGGATCGGGCTTTCTTCGATATTGTTTGTAAAAGTGAGCCGAAACAGATGATTGGCCACCACATTCTCGACTCCCTTTTTATCCTTGATGCTTTAATGGAACTCTTGCAACAGGAAATTCCACCTAAGAAGTCGCGGCTTGGCATCCTTCTTCTTGAACAAATACTTCAACGCTATGTGATCTGTGAAGATAACGATGGGTGATCCTATCAAATATGATCGAAACTTGTCCAAGGCGAAGATGATTGCCAGAAGCTCTTTCTCTATTATGGTGTAATTCATTTGTGCATCCTTCAAAGTCCTGCTTGCATAATATTTTACACTCGGTTTCTTGTCTTTCTGTTGACCAAGAACTGCTCTAACCGCATAGTCACTATTGTCACACA
Source organism: Lonicera japonica (assembly GCA_021464415.1). Classification (NCBI taxonomy): domain Eukaryota; kingdom Viridiplantae; phylum Streptophyta; class Magnoliopsida; order Dipsacales; family Caprifoliaceae; genus Lonicera; species Lonicera japonica. The sequence continues at coordinate 65,354,364 of CM038464.1, forward strand.
TGAGCTCGAATGGCAAGCTCCAGTCCGGTGTTTGCATAATCGATGTAGTAGTGAGCATATGCTTTAGAGAAATAAAAGCTTCTTTGCACTTGGCATCCCATTCAAATGGTGCGTCCTTGAGGAGTAGATTGCACATCGGCTTGGAAATGGAACTGAAGTTCTTGATAAACCTCCGATAAAACCCGGCATGTCCGAGAAATGATAAGACATCTTTCATATTCTTGGGTGTAAGAAGTTTGGCAATAAGTTCGATCTTTGCTTTGTCAACTTCAATTCCTTCTGATGAAATGATGTGCCCCAATACGATACCTTTGGTAACCATAAAGTGGCATTTCTCCCAATTCAACACCAATTGTTTTTCTACGCATCTTTCTAAAACCTGTTCCAGGTTAGTCAATTAATTGTCGAATGACTTACTATAGATGGTAATGTCATCCATAAAAACTTCAAAAGTCCTTTCCACCATATCGCTAAAAATACTTAGCATACACCATTGGAAAGTGGCCGATGCATTACATAGACCAAAATGCATTCTTCAATATGTGAAGGTGCCAAAGGGACATGTAAAGGTGGTCTTTTCTTGATCATCTAGGTCGATCTCAATTTGATTGTACCAAAAAAATCATCAAGGAACGAGTAATATTCATGGCCCGCTACCCTCTCTAGAGTTTGATCCAAGAAGGGGAATGAGAAATGATCTTTACGAGTTGCCTCATTGAGTTTACAGTAGCCAATGCACATTCGCCACCCGGTGGTGACTCTTTGTGGAATCAACTCGTTTGATTCGTTCTTGACTATCGTAAGATCCGATTTTTTCAATACCATTTGAGTTGGACTAACCCATTTACTATCCGATATTGGATAGATGATCTTTGCATCTAACAATTTCAACACCTCGTTCCTAACCACTTCTTGCATTTTAGGATTCAACCGGTGTTGAAATTGCCTTGATGTTTTTGCCCCATCCTCCAAGTGAATTTTATGTGTACAAATTAACGGGCTTATTCCTTGGAGGTCGGCAAGAGTCCAACCAAAATCTCTTTTGTATTTACCAAGCAATTGGACTAACCTTACCTCTTGGTCATCTGAAAGTTCGAACGAGATGATGACGGGGTAAGTGTCTGAAGCTCATAAGAAGGCATACTTCAAGTTGATAGGCAATAGCTTGAGATCCATTTTTCCTTCAAGCTTTTTGGTGAAAGATGGTGTGTTTTCCTTTTTCTCCGAGAATTCAACTTGTTTGTCAGACAAAGAAAACACTTGCATACAATCCTCGAGTTCATCGGAAGTGGTTAGATAACCTTCCGTTGACTCCGGTTCGAAATTTGGCACAAAGTGGTCTTGAAAACATGACTATATCATGTGCACGTGTTCACTTTCATCTTCATCTCCATCATCTCTTTGATTGCTCAAAGAGAACACGTTTAGCTCCAAATTCATGTTTCCAAAAGCTAACTTCACTATTCCGTTCTTGCAATTTATTATAGCATTAGAAGAAGCAAGAAATGGTCGTCCAAAGATAACCGGAATCTCGTTAGTAGGATTCGACACGGGTTGCATGTGAGGATGATAAAATCAACCAAAAAATAAAACTTGTCGATTTCGACAAGCACATTCTCGACTATCCCTATTGGAATCTTAACGGATCGGTCCGCTAATTGAATCGTAACCTTCGTGGGTTTTAACTCACCTAACCCCAATTGTTGATATACCGAATATGGGAGCACATTAACACTTGCTTCCAAATCTAGTAATGCATTTTTTATCCTATAATTTCCTATGACACATGAAATTGTGGGACAACTGGGGTCTTTGAACTTGGGGGCTCTTGTGCCCTGCATGATGAAGCTCACTTGCTCAGCCATAAAGACCTTTTTCTTGACATTCAACTTTCGTTTAGTAGTACATAAGTCCTTAAGGAACTTAGTATACGAAGGTATTTGCTTGACCACGTCAAATAATAAAATGTTGATTTTCACTTGCCTAAAGACATCCAAAATCTCGGTATTTGATTTGGATGGTTGGTTCAATCTCTCCGGAAAAGGGACTTTGATCCCATTTTTGATCTTTTCGAGATCCTCCTTTCCTTGTCTTTCTTCCTTATTCTTCTTCTTTTCACTCACAACCTTCTCAACCAACATTTTCCCAACACTCGTAGGCTCAACTATGTTCACCACCTTGGGGGTTTTAGGAACAAATGTTTTGTCTACCTCCTTCCCACTCCTAGGATTGTGCTGGATTTGAGTTCTTCTAACTTGGTGCTAGACTCTCCTCCCTCTATAACTTGAACTTGGCCTCTAGGATTAACTTAAGATTGAGATGATAATTTTTCTTTCTCTTGGGTAGATAGGGCGGTGGTGAGCTTAGACATTTGGATTTTTAACTCACCCATATCACGATCCGTCTTGTCCACAAATGATCACAACAAAGCTTTTAGGTTTTAGTTGGGATTTTGACTTTGAGGTGGAGCAAAAGAGTTTTGAGGTTGTTGTTACCTGTGGTTTTGATGGTATTAGTTGTGATTCTGACTTTAATTTCCCCCCCAACTGAAATTGGGGTGATTCTTCTATCCCTCATTGTACTTTTGAGAATAAGGGTCGTTTTGGTTTCGGTTTTGGTTATACTGATTCAAAGCATTAACTTGGACAGGATTTTTGAGGACTTTTCGAAAAGCGAGAATAGTAGGGCAATCCTCGGTGGTGTGTCCCGAGTTTTCACAAATAACACATAATTGGCTCGAGGATACTACATTGACCTCTCTAAGCTTACTTGCCTCCATTGCCTCTACTTTCTTAGACAATTGGAACAATCTCGCACCCATGTCATCCTCGTTGGATATTTGGTACAAACCTCCTTTTCCTTGAGTTTTGGCTTTAGGCTGTTCGATATAGTTGTTCCAATTTTGGGCACCTTCCGCTAGTTCATACAAATATAACAAAGCCTCATCGAGATTCTTGCTCAAGAATTGACCATTACACATGGTCTCAACAAAAGTACGCATATTAAGGGTGACAGATTCATAGAAAAAACTAACAAGGCTCCAAATTTTGTGACCATGGTGAGGGCATGCGTTTAAAAGCTTGTTGTATCTTTCGCAACATTTATAAAAGTTTCGTTATCTTTTGGCAAAAAATTGGATATCGCCTTTCTTAAAGCATTTGTTCTATGAATGAGAAAGAATTTTTTTATAAACTCCGCTTGAAGCTCTTGCCAAGACCGAAGTAATATCGCATTATGTTAGCCCAAGTGCAGGCACGTCAAGTAATAATATAGTCTCGGAAGTCCGAGTGTCGAACCACAGGGATAGTCGAAAAGGAATGGAATGGATTACAGATTTTACGGTTCTCTGGTTTTGTAAGTTGGATTGGTTGTGAAAAAACGTAAATGTAAATCGGTTGTGGAAATTAATAAGAAAGCACCAAGGTATTGGGAAGTTAATTGCGATTTAAGAAACGGTGATCACTAGCTCAAACAAAGACTTTAATACAAGGTTTCTCGAGATATGGGAAATGTTGGTGTATCTCTCCATAGCAAAGAGTGTGACGCTAGGCGACTCATTCTCGGATTGAAGCTATATCAAGAAAGAGACAAACGACATTCCACCAAAGACGAAGTTATCATTCATACCTCTTACCTACAGGTGTGAAGCAAGGCAACCCATTCCCGATGAAGCTAATACGAGATAGATATGACAAACTCATCATAAAAAGATTTAACATAAAGCAAGTGTATGAAATCTCATGATTTAAAGAATAAAAATTAGAAAGTAAATCCTAACCATGAAACGGAACAAAGCTTATCGGCTAAATTCATCAACTCATCGTTTATCATTTGAAATGGAATATAGAGAGTCCAAATATCACATAAGGTGTAAGAAGCACTCAATATATCATCAAATGAATCAAAGATAAGACAAAAAAATTTACAACCCATCCATGGGGTTTTAAGAACTATTCATAATCTCTTACAAAAAGTAAAAGCTCCATGGATGGGGGAGGGAGAATACAAGCTTTCTAGAACCATACGAGTATGTAGTATATTCATTAACAACCAAGAACTAAATATACAATGCATATCAAGTCTTGACTTAATATGAGAATACCTAGAAAGCTTATAGAATGATGATATTGAAGAAGAATAGGATTCACAAATATTTAACAACTTTAAATATGGATTGAGTTAACAATTACCGAAAATAATATCGCAATTAACCTTTCTAACCTTAGTAATAGATTACTCCATAATAAATGCAAGAACAAATATTATATATGAAGAAATCATCCTTACAAATCAAGAACTTACAAGAGAAAAATGAAAAAAAGATACATTTTAGCTCTTCCCTCTCTCTAGAACTCTCTTGTGTCCAAGATCAATAATAATTCATCTCCCTTGATCCCCTAGCCTAAACATTTGCTAAAGATGTACTTTAATTGATAAACAAAACAAGGAAAAATATCTAGGGACAAAGAATCCCCAAAATAAGGCTAAAAGTAGAAGTATGTGGCTGTCCCCGCCAGGCCATGATCGATCATGGCCAACCCATGATTGATCATAGGTCATGCTGCCTGCTGATGATTTGCACCATGATCGATCATGCTTCTGGAAATTCTCCAAATCAGCACTTTTGCGAGCTTTTGACTTGGGCCATTGAATCCCATGCCTATGAACACACAAAAGCACACCTAGCGGGGCGATATTAAAAACAAACTCGCGAAGGCACTAATTTCAAGATAAGCGGATAATTAGGCAGAATTAATGCAAATAAACGCGTCAAGTCACTCCGTTATGGAGTGAACGAATGACAATATTATGCACTTATCATCTTACAAAGATAATATCATCTTAAACGGGTGTCTAGAATAAATGAATCATGGGCTTGAAAACTGACTCACACTCGAAGTTACATCTAGTCTTAAAGGTTAAGGGATCTTCTCATGATAAATTACTTTTTTTTGGAGTTGTGCGTCACTTTCCATAATAGTCAAATTCTCCAAGAAAGTTATTAACATACTCACATATGTCTAAGGGTACGTTGTCGTCCTGGCAAGCTAAGATCACATAGATAAATACTATTCTTTACGTGCATCTACAAGTGGGTATAGTCCATCCAATCCATTCCTTTATTAACATGGTTCAAGAAAAATTCCTATATGAGGTGTGGCTTCTTTCTACTTGGCCACCCTATATAGGCATTTGATTGAGCAAACTAGTCAAACTAGATCATGTCACACTATGTATTAGGGTTTACTGTCAATCATACTTTAAGGAAAATAGGAAAAAAGGGGTCAAACGCTATTGCAAAGGTGACACGCCAAGCAAAAATCTATGCTAGATAGAGAGTTCTAAGGATATCCGTGTTCATTTCCTTTACATCTCTACAACTAGAGGACAATTTCACATTTACTGGATCACTTCGGCCCCGATTTGAATATTAAGAGTTCCTAAGGAAGTCTGAACATCACAGATATGGATGGAATTTTTGCAATCCCCATGCACCTAATGGTACCTTAAGAATCCATACGTTAACCAATAGTTTCTCAAAGGAGGAAATGACCCGTTGACACTACTATCTATCCACCAATTATAGTACTCGGATGAAAGCACAACCATAGACTTAAAACAACATATTCTGAGATTCACCATTCCAAAAAATAGAAATAATCAACAATAGGGTGAGCACAAAGAGTATGACTTCATTGGCCACTACTTATTAGTGCACAATGTTTTAGCTCCTGTTGGCAACAGTAGACTGATGATTTATAAGAGAGTCAACTGTTGGCCAGCGGATGATTATAGTATACTCCAACAGCCACATGTTGCTAATCCAGTAGTAAAACTAGTCCCGAGTACAAAATGTATGTTCAAAACAAGGGAAATAAGAAGTAAGAATTGAATTTCATACCAAGGGAGTCCAACGATGAATTTCAAAGAAAACATTCAATAATGGAGATAGCCCCCTTTTAGGCTAATATTCCTTTCAACAATTCTCCCATTTTCCATGTAACCTAACAGTAAGGATGCCTATTGCACGATGATACAGAAAAGAGAGGGAAACCACGATAAATCACCTCTCAAAACTAAAATCTACCCATAACCCCGTTTAGAGGTTTTCACCTCCGGGATCGGTTTGTCACAAGTGTCGTACATTGACGGCGGGTGATATTAAAATTTTACAAATTAATCATTAGGTTTAAAATATCTAAGATACACTATAATAAAGTGATGGTGGGAGTGTTTCTAATGAAATTGCAAAAATGGCACAGGTGGTTGACCCACCATTACATCATATTATTATTATTATTATCCATGTTTGTGTTATTTAGAGTAATGGTAGCATTACCCCCCTTAACTAATTAGATTAGTATAGAGACACTGCCATAGTAATATATATAGTGCTGTGGGAATTAGAACTCTCCATATGAATGACATATGTGTGTGGTGGAGGTAAATTCCAATTTATGTGTGTGCTGGTGGCGTTTGGTTTAATGCATGGGGGGAAACTATTGAAAGTTAGTATATGATAATAATCTAATTTGTATGTCAATGGATATATTATTAACCTTAATGCCCATTGTTGGTCGGATTTCAACCCTAGAGGAGGGTGAATATGATTTAAAAACTTAATGGGGAATTAAAAACTTTTCTAAAAAGGTTTAAGCAAATCAACTTAGCAAAACGATAATATCAAGGAAATAATCAATTTCAAGCAATCAATCGCAAAATAAGCAAATAAGCAATCTCAAAAATAAGGAAGTAAATAAAGAGATTGAGTAAGAAAGATTGAACCAATTTGAAGTCCAAGGCTTTTTGTCCTCACGGTTTTGGTTTACCAAACCATAGTCCGCGCTTGGTTAGTTCCCCAAGAAGTTCCACTAATACCATTTTTCTTCCGGGTGAAAAATAAACCTATGCAAGTGTTGTTGTCTCACACACTCTTTACAAATATTGCTATACCGCAGTATTCACACAAGAATCTCTCTCTTGCTAATTTGTGAGATTTACCTTTCACAAATACTAAACAAGAATTTACCTTCTTGTTATCTTATGAGATTAACCTCTCACAAATAAATACTAAATGTTTGGTGACTCACACCAATGAATAACAACTCTCAAGTGTTTAAAGAATACAATTGAAGCTTGCACTAGAGTTATCAAGATTGATCAATAAGTTTAAGCTCAAATATGATGAATATGATCAATGCAATAGCTTGAATACTTGAATAATTAGGATATATGAAAAATGAGTTTGTATGATCATTCAAGTGTGTAAAAACATGTCTAAGACCTCATATATATAGCTTGCAAAAGGATATGGCCGTTTGAAGTGGTTACAAGAAGTTATGGGACAAAACTTGACATTTACCAACTCTCCAACGACTAGATTTTGCAATGTACTCGACTCACCCATATACCATGTAGTCGACTACATGTTTCTGCCCACCCATGAACACTCAAACCTAAAATCAACCAAAAGCTTGGGGAATGTTCTAGAGGTTATTCTAAGCATGTTGGAGTTGGTTATGAGCATTAAAACAACCGGATATATTATATATGATTTTTACAAGAAAACTGGTTTGTGAAAAATAGCTTTGCAAAAGAGGTTCAATTCAAACTTTGATTTTGAAAGTAGTTTGAATGCAATGAATGATACATGATCATGTTTGAGCTTAGTTTGTGATCAATGATAATAACTTTACATAAAGCTAAACACTCACTCATGAAACAAGTTTACCATTCTTCAAAGTGCTTGAGCTAGTTTCTTTGATCTCCACTTGAATTCTTGTTTTGAAGCTTTTGATCCTTGATCTTATGTGCTTCATGAAATATATTGATGAGATTGATCTTCTTTGAATCCTTGTCCAATGCTTTGTTGACTTGATCGAATATTGATAGAATGATCATTGTCAAACTTCCTTTGAGCAATCATGCTATTCTTGACTTTCCAAATAAGAAAGCTATAATCTTAAATCAATAACATGTTAAATTACACATGATTGATTTATTGTTATTATCAAAATAAGATTAAGACCTACAGGGTCAACAATCTTCCCCTTTTTTATGATGACAATAAATTAATGTGTGTTTTCAATAACAAGCATAAATAGCATATGAGTAAATGATATATGCTCCCCCTTAATTTATGCATAAATAAAATAAATGATTTGTTAAAAGCATTGCAAATATTTGAGATAGTTTTAAAACTAATAAAACATTTTTGATCTCAAATAAAGTTTTCAAAAGAAAACAAGTATTAATGTTAAAGACATAAAGCAATTAATAGTCTTACAAACATTGATTGCCACCAACACACATTTTCTCCCCCTATGGCAACATCAAAAAAGGTCAAGGCCACGGAGAGAAAATGGTAGCTCCAAGAGTGCTTCATCTATGAGGCCAAGATGTGTATGCCTCTCCATTTTCTTCCATAAGGCAAAGGTGTGCCATCTCCTCATCGCTTGACTCGATATCGGATTCGTCTTCTTTCGATTCGCTTGAAATTTCTTTGAGAGCATGCTTCAAAATTTTGTATAGCTCTTCCTTCTTTGTTTTCTTATATCTTTTCTCCTATTTTCTAACTGGACAATTTGATTTGTAATGTCCTGGTTTTTGACAATGGAAGCATTTCCTTTCCTCATTGTCAACTTTAGGATGAGTTGATCTATCATCGAAGTTCTTTGAGGATGATGGATAGTTGTTGATTTTCCCTTGTGAGTATTTCTTCTTTGCTATGAATTTCTTAAATATTTTAGAGATAAGAGCCATGTCTCCATCTTTTCTTATTGAGCCTTTTTCATCTCCTTTTCCATCTTTTCCTTCATTTGGCTTTAGAGCGAATATTGTCATAAGATTTGCTATATCTTCTCCTTCTTCTCTTGCCAACTCCTTCTCATGAGTTTTGAGAGAACCCAAGAACTCATCCATGCTCAAAGTCTTGAGACTCTTAGCCTCTTGTATTGCCGTCACCTTAGGTCTCCATCTTTTAGGAAGAGTCCTAAGAATCTTTCAAATTTTCTCTTCATTAGAGTAAACCTTGCCAAGAAGGTCCAAAGCGTTAGTGAGAATAGAAAATCGACTATACATGAAAGCAAGTGATTCTTTAGGCTCCATATTAAACAATTCATAATCATGGACAAGTATATTTATATTGTCCTCCTTGACTTGAGAAGTTCCCTCATGGGCAACCTCAAGCTTGTCCCAAATCTCTTTTGCAGTTTTGCAACTAGAGATTTTGTTATATTCGTCCATACTTAATGCACAATGTAAAAAATTTAAACCTTTGGCATTGTATTGGATTTTTCTAATATCATGCTCATTTTATTCGGATATCGACTTAAGAATAACATTTCCCTTCTCGTCGGTTTTTGTGATCTCATAAGGTCCAACAAATGTAACCTTCCATTGTTCAAAATCGCAAGCTTGTAAAAATGTGCTCATGGAATTTTTCCAATAACTATAATTCTTGCCATCAAACAATGGCGGTCTATAAATAGAAGCACCTTCGGAAAGGCCGGTTCCTTGATAATAATATATGATCGAGGAATCTTAGATTGTGAAATCAAAAATAAGAGTACTCCCTCTGATACCAATTGTTGGTCGGATTTTAACCCCAGAAGGGGGTGAATAGGGTTTAAAAACTTAATGCGGAATTAAAAACTTTTTAAAAAAGTTGTAAGCAAATCAACTTAGCTAAACGATAATATCAAGGAAATAATCAATTTCAAGCAATCAATTACAAAACAAGCAAATAAGCAATCTAAAAAATAAGGAAGTAAATAAAGAGATTGAGTAAGAAAGATTGAACCAATTTGAAGTCCAAGGCTTTTTGTCCTCACGGTTTTGGTTTACCAAACCATAGTCCGCGCTTGGTTAGTTCCCCAAGAAGTTCCACTAATACCATTTTTCTTCCGGGTGAAAAATAAACCTATGCAAGTGTTGTTGTCTCACACACTCTTTACAAATATTGCTATACCGCAGTATTCACACAAGAATCTCTCTCTTGCTAATTTGTGAGATTTACCTTTCACAAATACTAAACAAGAATTTACCTTCTTGTTATCTTATGAGATTAACCTCTCACAAATAAATACTAAATGTTTGGTGACTCACACCAATGAATAACAACTCTCAAGTGTTTAAAGAATACAATTGAAGCTTGCACTAGAGTTATCAAGATTGATCAATAAGTTTAAGCTCAAATATGATGAATATGATCAATGCAATAGCTTGAATACTTGAATAATGAGGATATATGAAAAATTAGTTTGTATGATCATTCAAGTGTGTAAAACACATGTCTAAGACCTCATATATATAGCTTGCAAAAGGATATGGCCGTTTGAAGTGGTTACAAGAAGTTATGGGACAAAACTAGACATTTACAAGAAGGATATGAGTTTGTATGATCATTCAAGTCTGTAAAAATCGAGACCACTAACATCGATTTTATCCATAAAATCGAGACCCGCTTTCCTGATTTTAGCACGCGAATGTTTTTTGTCCTAAAACCGCTACCTTGAGTAGCATTTTTTAACAAAAAATAGCTATATTGAGTAGCGATTCTAAAACCACCCTATTTCCACAAATAAGTTCAAAACACCCCTATTTTGCTAAATAAGTTTTAAAACAAGCATAGTTATAAAAAAATCTTAAAGTTTTATCATCTATTCGATCCCGAGGTAGAAGTAGCAATTTGTTTAAACTGAACAATTTGAATACTAATATCATTGTTTAAAAAATTAAAGAATAAATTTAGCATTAATATTATTTTCGTTCAAATTTAGGGGATGCAAGATTAATAGTATTAGTAATTTTTACAAATTAATGGGGGAAAAACTTATTAATACGCATTTATTTACAATTTTTTTAAATAATTGTAGGGGTTAAATTACAAAAAAACGGGGTGGTTTTAGGAAAGGCTATCAAACACACAGTAGGTTTACTTGGCACATGATATTCTTGACAAAAGGAAGTATATATGTGATGCCCTGAATCCCGTTTAGAGGTCTAGACATCCGAGACCTGGTTAATCACGGTGCCATACGCGACGGCGGGTTTAATATATATGATTTTAAAACTCATTTTCATAAAATTTTGGCATGTGGAGTCCTTAAATTGAACATATTCAAAACCTGTGAATTGATAAAATAAATTCCATTTGTAAAAGTCAAACTCCACGTATAATAAAGCCCAGTTGTTACAAGATCACATATATACAAATCCTCCAACGAGGTTCCAATACACGATTAAAATGTTTACCTTAAAAATAATTATAATTTTAATTATACAATGTTCATTTAAAACATGAAGAGATCAATTTAAAATTATACATATGGAATCAAGTCCTCCTTCCAAGGGAGACTAACATGGTTCAGGGGTCATCAGAGGTAATAAACTCTAACACGTGTTAACCCGAATAGTGTACCTGCAAAACTATTTTGAAAAATGGAAGTGAGCCTGTAACGACCCGAATCCCATTATGAGGGTTTTACCTCCGAGACCTGGTTTGTCACGGGTGCCGTACGCCGATCGTGGAAATATCACTTGTGGAAAAATCCAATTTAAAAAAAAATTGACATGGGGAGCCTGTTTGTTCAATAAATCCAAAACCTGTAAACAAAAAATATAATTCTCGATCTACGTAACTAAATATATAATCTCTACAAGGAATACAAGGTACAATACATATATTCCTGATCAAATAGGAAACTTAAATTCAAAATAAAATCTGATATCGAACAGAAGGACCAATTCTAAGATCTAAAGTATAGAGGCAGACTAAGAGATCGCATCCTTACTTCTCCCCGTTCCAGAAGAACCTGCATAAACAACTGATGGGAAAAACGTGGGATGAGTCGAGAGAATCAGTGGGAATCATATAATATAGTTTAATTATGAAAACAATATTCAATAAGGGTTAATGCATTTAGTAAAGTAAATCATTTGTTTTGCAAAAACCATATGGCACAATAGTATCCGTTTATCTCAAAAGCCTCGAGCCGCAATATCAGCAATCTTCATGACTAGTCAAACATACTGTCGGGTCTATATTTCATGGCCTTTCACCCATGCGGCAGCAGGGCCTCCTGTTCGTTTTCGTGCACGGTTTCGAGTCTTTCACCCAGGAGACTGTGTCCCAACTTCTCGCCCTAATCGTTAGAGACCAAACCTAAGACCTAACATGGCCTCGTACTAATGTATAACTCAATTATAATATCAACCGGCTCATTTGAAAAACAACAATGCCATATAATCATATAAACATTTATATAACCAAATATAACACCACCTAAAACCAACAAAAGAAATCTAATATCAACCATTCTAAATAGTTTAATAACTTATAAACAATGGTTTAGTAACATAAAATCACCACTTGAACCCATACATGTAAACATTTAGCTTTGAAAAATAATTCATCAACAATCACATGGGCTCCGAGTGGGCTTTGTGAAAAATCAAGTGAATAGCTTCAATTCTTTGTTGAGACATGTGTTTTGTTTCGTATATAGACTAGTTGAATCATTAATTTATACATCAACCGAAGATCTCAACATAAGTTCCAAACCCATGTATACGAGCTATGTATTTATATATATATACATGGTAGAATCGTAATCAATCGATAACAAATTAAAAAATAGAGTTTAATGGTTGAAACAAGTATTTTAACACATCTATGTGTACATATATAGGCTATTCAAACCATTGGGGAAAGTATGAACTTCATATCAAAAGTTACCTTTCATGGAAATTGGGTTCCAAGTGGGTTTTGTTTAAAACAAATGATTCATTGCAAATAGCTCATTGAACCAAATTATTTTAACAATATGTAAGCCACTAAGTTCATTAATTTCAACATTTCATCACCCTTTCATCATATACAAAAACATGTATGTGTATATATATACAACCTAGGGTTTAAATGCTAACATTTGCTAAAACTAGAAATTAATCAATAGTAATGTAAGAATATAGGTTTGAGTATAGATTCCCACCTCTTTGTAGCTAGAAGTGTAGATTTGAAGGCTAGCTTGAGCTTTCTCCTCAAGAACACTAAGCCCTAGAAGCTCCACCAAGCTTCAATGGAGTTCAAGGAAGAAGATGATGAAGGAGGAGATGAAATTTGTTGGATTTGCTCCTTGATTCTTGAATTAATTGAAGTAATCTCTCAAAACTCCTTAACATCCCTCACAAAACAAGCTCTCAACCTCTATCTATCTCTCTCTCTAAAGCTCTCAATGGTTATGTGGAGAATGAGCAGAAAAGGAGATGAAGGTGTACATATAAATCTGGTTCCCACTCACGCAGTTACTGTTCACACGTGGGGGAGTTGCAGCACCGAACTTTGAACGGCCATAACTTCTCGCTCGAATATCCGATTGAGGTTATCTTTATGTTCACATAAAGCTTATTTGGAGTCTACAACTTCTTAGAAGGAAGCGTCCCCAAATTCTGGACATATAATTCCCAAAAATTCAATAAAGTCAACGCGTTAATGTTACCAAATGAACAACTGATAGCGATTTGCCTATTTCGCGCTTAGTTTCGACCTAGTAGGAGTCTGAATTTGCCTTCGGCTAAAACACGAAAGCTATAGATTTCCAAAAAATCTAAACCCTTACATGAACGAATATGCAATCTGACGAGGAACAAAGAACTTACGTTTCCCCCAAGTTGTCCAAAATTATGAAGTCGCGTAAATTAAAAACTCGCAGTTGACATCCTGATTTCAATTCAAACCACCCGAATTGCGAAACAATCACTCTTACAAGTTTAGTACATCTAATATGACACGCTGAAAATGTTCGACTGACTTGGAAGGGTCCTAAAATAATAATTCACACCCTAACGGGACTGCAAGCTTCTATCAGGCCTACGAAGGGTATTTAGCTTATAAATGAAACAAGGGGTACTACAAAGCCAAACATAGGCTAAGTGAGAACTATAAGGGTTTGTATATTGAAATACACATAGTACTATGCATGCATCGTGTGGTATAAGAATAATAGTTAAACAGTAAGTATATCATATATGTAAGTGTAATACCCATCCATAGAAGTTAAATTACATGCAATGCACATCAAATGATCCCGTTTCCCCAAATATCAAGCAAAACCATGCATAACGGGAAGTACAAGATAATTAACCAAAAGTAGAATGTGTTGGCAACTACTACGGGCTCCAATTATACTACACTAGGTCTCGTATCAACTTATCTCAAAGGCTACCAAAAGGGCTACAACCCTTTGTATGCAATGGGCTCCAACCCATTGCATTAGTGGCTACAACCACTAACAAGAGGCTACAACCTCATCTCATCAAGAGGGCTACAACCCTCGTCTAGTACCGGTACTTTTGGCTCCAACCCAATCATCTAAGCGACTATAACTGCAAATAGGCTCCAACCCAATCAACAAGGAAGGCTACCACCCTCCAAGTAAGGCTACAACCTTACAGTCATTACCTATGTAGATAATTGAGCCAAACTTGAAACCACGAAATAACAACAAAACATAAAAGAGCCAACACACCGATTAGTACTAAAACAATGTATCTTGTTCATAAATCTCGAATATGGAAATCTCATATATATATATAACCATCAATATATAACCATTATCAAAAGTACTTCAATTATCAAAGATACATTGCTTCCGTACCACTCTAATTATATAAACTAGCTCAACAAAGTAATATCTCACTTATGGTAATTCATTTACCAAATGTACATATGCCATATGTATAAAAACAACATAAACCTTTCATGATGATGTCCATAGGATACATACATTTATCCCACCAAGCATTGTAGTATAAAACTCCATGAACGGTATCATTAGTCGTAATCCATTTGGTGGGATATTTAGTTAACATTTATTATAAACTTCTCAATAACTTGTAGCTCTTAGACATCATTCCCTCATGTGTAGTAATAAAATTGTATAATAAACCTACCAATTTTGGTTGTATAATTTGTTTAGCAGAATCTAGCACACTTTGTTGTAAAATGGGTTTTAGCCAAATCTATTCCATTTGTTAACATATGGCATATATAATCTAGAACATCACATTACCACAATATATATAGATGAATTCATGTATGAAACCCATCATATAAGCCTTTTCTAGTTGTATATAAGTTCTAGTTAAACACACTTGTGTATTGATAGGTTTTAGGATGAAATTGGGGGAAATGCGTATACATGTCAAATTCCATGTAAAATAATCAAATTCACATATTAGTAAATCAATCTCAACAATAAATAACGAGAAGTTGCAACCCAAACCCAATGCACATGATAAAACTCAAATTTGTATGAAAAAAACCCTAATTTCTAGTTTAATCAAAGCATGCAACACATAAAACATTATAAAAGAGTTTTATACTGTTGTTCCCACCTGGAATTGAAGCTTTAAACAAATTTTGAAGTCCCATGGATGGAGGAATGTGCCTGCCCTAGCTTTCTTCAAGCTTTGCCAAGCTCCCATGGAGGTGTTGATAGGAAGAAGATGATGAATAGTGATGTTGTGTGTGTATTTATTCAATCAAGATGAGAATTCCACCATGATATCTCACATATATCATCTCTCTTTCTTTCTAAAACTCTCATTTGGTGTGTGGGAGAAGGATGGCTCGAAATAGAAGAGAAAATATGATTTAAGTGTATAAAAATGGGTTCCAAGTTCTGGAAAATTCGACTCCAGGGCCCCAATATTGATCTTGGGGGTCCAAGATCGATCTTGGAAGCTCTCAGCTATAGCATTGCTTCCCACAACATTGGCCAATGTTGGTATTTTGCTCATAACTCCTTGCTCAAAACTTGGATTGGAGTGATCTTTATGTCCACGAAAAGCTAATTCAAAGATCTACAACTTCCTAAAAGGAACCTTCATCAAATTCTCTATGGATTAATCCTAAAAAATTGTCGAAGAAAAGCACTCTGCCACTACGTTACCGAATGATCAGATTTTAACGACCGACTTACTTCACACACAGTTTTGACCTACGAGGAGCATGAATTGGCTTTCAGTCAAAACATGAAAGTTGTAGAATGGATTAAAGCCTAACTATAGAACCAAACGGCGAGTCAATCGGGTGTGAAATGAAGGAGTTATGATCTCTCAAAGTTTGCCAAATTTTATAAGTTGCGTAAAATGAAACTACGAGCTTAACACTTCAATTTCAAACTGAACCACCCGAAATCCAAAACAATTATCCACGCAGATGTATTTAATGAATTAGAACATATTTGAAGTGTTTGTACCATTGAATTCTCCTCGGCACTCAAACTCACTAGTCAAAGCAAGATTGCACATTCGAACACGGCTAGTACGTGGAATTTACGTGTGATAAAAATATAGAATATTACAATATACATCACGAAATGTATTTTATTATGATCGATTAAAATCGTACAATCCAAATGAGATTCTTATTTTATTACAATCCCTAACAAAAAAAGCCATGAACAGCCATATAAGAGGACATAGGAGAAAAAAAATACAAAATTGATAAATAAAAATAGATAAACTAGATAGTAGAAGTATTCACAATTGTTGAACCACCATATATATTGGTATTGTGTTTCGATTGTTTTTCTTCGGCTTTCCTTTAAATTCGTTTCCAATGGTTATCCCAAATTACCCATCACAAATTTACCACGTACATGCACCTGTAGTTACATATATCTATCTAATTACAGATTTCTTTTACACTAGTACATATAAGTAAGAGAATTTTCCATATGGTCCTCCTTGATCTTTCTCAATTTGAAACCCATCATACATAACCGACCAACCACCAAGTAGTAGTAGTAGTAGTAAATAGAATATGGTGAGTAGTAGTAGTAGTAGTAGTAGTAGTAGTAGTAGTAGTAGTAGTAGTAGATATAGTGAGGAGGAGGAGTAGTAGATATGGTGAGGAAGAGGAGGAGTAGTAATAGATAGATATGGTGTAGATATGGTGAGGAAGAGGAAGAGTAGTAATAGATAGATATGGTGAGTAGTAGTAGTAGTAGTAGTAGTAGTAGTAGTAGTAGTAGTAGTAGTAGTAGTAGTAGTAGTAGTAGTAGTAGTAGTATATATATATATATAAGCCAAATGTTGGTGAGGTGCACACTCACAGTATTTCCCCTTCTCACAATGTGAAATGAAAGTTTTAGCCTGGAACATAAGAGGTTTGAGTAATTCTCAAACTCAATCCACTCTTAAATCCTTTTGCATTAAACATAAACTAGACATTCTCTGCATATCTGAGCCAATGACCTACTTTGACACCATTCCTTGGTCTCTTTGGCATACCTTAGGCCTCTCTCTAACTTGTTGTAATGAGAGAGACAATCTCACTCCCAATCTTTGGCTTTTTCATGGTCATTGGGTCACCAACATCAATGTCATTCTTAACACTAACCAATAAATTACCATATATGCATCTCTTGACAATGTGCCATGCCTCATTACCTGTGTTTATGCCAGCAATAACCACATCATTATAAGACAATTATGGGAAAACTTCAAGCACCTGTCTCTTACTCAAAATCTCCCATGGCTTGCCATAGGGGACTTTAATTGCATCTTGGGAGTTCATGAAAAGAAAGGTGGCAATCTTCCCAATCTTGTCTCCTGTTTTGATTCCAAAAGTATGAAAGATACATGCAATCTCATTCATTTGGATTCTACTAGCCCTTTCTTTTCTTGGGCAAAAAAAGGAAGTGCCCCTATTCAAGTTAAACTAGATAGTGAACTGCCTTACCCTGCCTAAGATTAATTCTGATCACCACCCCCTTCTTTTCACCTTCAACAATCAGGTTCATGGTGGGCCTAAACCTTTTAGATTTACTGCTGCTTGGGTAAAACATAATCATTTCTTACAGGTTGTTCAATCTTCCTGGCAACCCCCTGTGATTCCATTTGCCCAATGGTTACTCTTCAATGGAAGCTCAAGTCCCTCAAAAAGAAGCTCATTCAATGGAACAAGTGAACTTTTGATAATATACATGACAATGTGAAATCTGCCACTGCTCAGCTGTAATCTATTCAGTCACTTATTGACAGCCGTGGCTATATAGGTAATAATGCATCTGATGAAGACAAAGCTCAAAAAAACCTTAATGTAGCTCTTCGTTTTAAAGAAAGTTTTTGGAAGGAAAAGTCCATAATCAACTGATTGGCAGAGGGGCGTAAAAACACCAAATACTTCCATAAAATAGCTGATCACAGAGGAGCTACTAGCAGAATTTTTCATATAATGGACTGCAGCTCTCTTATTTCTGATCCTACAGCCATCAATAAACACATAGTCAGCTACTTTCACAACCTATACTCCACCTCCAATAATACCTTTGATAATGGCTTGGTTGCCAAAGTCCTCAATAACCAAGTTACTCACCAAGACAATGTTGCTCTCACAGCCACCCCATTTAACCTTGAAATTAAGGCAGATATCCTCAACCTCAGCCCTCACTCAGCTCCAAGCCCTAATGGATTCTGTGGCTCTTTTTTCACACATGTGGGGACATTATTTCCACAGATTTTTGCTTGGCCATCAAGTAATTCTTTATTCACAACTCGATTTTCCCAAGTTTTAATTCCAATTTCGTCACCCTCATTCCCAAACTCCTAATGCTGGCAGCATGAACTCTTTCAGACCTATTGCTCTTGCTAACTTTGCCTTCAAAAGTTATTCCCAAAATTCTTGCTGACAGGCTTATTACCATTGCTATCAAACTTATCTCCCCCAATTAAACTGCTTTCATTAAAGGCATGAACATACATCAAAGCATTTCTCTAGCTTCTGAATGTTTTGACATGCTTGACAAAAAAGCTCATGGTGGCAACTCTGCTATCAAAATTGATATTGCCAAAGCATTTGACACCCTTGACTGGCCTTTCCTTTTATCAGTGCTTCAAGCATTCGGCTTTAGTAGCACCTTTATTAATTGGGTTGACACTCTTCTCAAGTAAGCCAAGCTCTCCCTTCTTGTTAGTGGTACTCCTCAAGGCTATTTCTCATGTGCTAGGGGTGTTAGACAAGGAGACCCCCTTAGCCCGTTGCTCTTTTGCCTTGTTGAGGAAGTTTTTAGCAAAAGCATCAACTTGGCTGCTAGAAATGGTTCTTTTCAAGGCATTTCCTCTCCTAGAGGGCCTAACTTTCCTTCCCACATTCTTTATGCTGATGATGTCCTCAATTTTTGCAATGGCTCTACTGCTAGACTCAAGGCAGTAATGTCTATCATTAAAGAATATTATGATATTTTGGGCCAAGTTCTGAATTATGCTAAAAGCAAAGTCTTTCTTAGGAAAGCTCCTATGGCCAGAAAAGAGCTAATTTTTCAAACTTTGAACATGGATATGGCTTCTCCCCTATTCACATATCTTGGAGTTCCTATTTTTAAACGTGCTCCTAAAAAAATCACTTTCAAGTTGTGGCTGACCGAATCAAATGCAAGCTTGAAGGCTGGCAGGGAAAACTTCTTTCTATGGCTGGTAGAATTGATCTAGTGAGGAATGTTGTCTCTCCCATGCTCCTTCACTCTTTTATGGTATTTAACTGGCCTACTCTTCTTTTGACACAGCTTCAGCAATAGATGAGAAATTTTATATGGAGTGGTGATATTCAAACAAGGAAAATTATAACAGTTGCCTAGCATAAGATTTGCTCTCCCCTTCAAGCTGGTGGCCTAGGCATCAAAAATTTAGTGCCTTTCAACTAGGCAACAGTCCTCAAATTCTCTTGGGACATGGTCCAGCATTCTACCTTATGGAGTCAGTTTATGTTGGCTAGATTTGATGTCAAATTCTGCCAATCTCAAGCTTTTTACAAATCCTCCTCCAATTGGACAGGTGGAAAGCTAGCTCTTGCTAATATCAAATTGCATGCTAAGTGGGTTGGTGGAAATGGTTCTAGAATTCAAATTTCGGCTGATGATTGGTGCCAAGATATCCTTTATCCTCCTTCTCAAACTCCCATAGATCAATGTCTAAACAATTGGATCTTTCACAATTCTTAGAACACTCATACTTGGTTGAGGCAGAATTTTCGTCATTTTAATGCTCTTGTTACTGCCATAGCTCTCCCCATTCAGCCTATTAGTGACAAAATGGTTTGGCCTTACTCCTCTAAAGGCCACCCGAATTTCAGTGATGCTTCTAGCTTCTTTCATCATGCCAACACCAATCCCACCTTTAAAAATTTTTGGAATTCATACACCCATCCAAGAGCCTCCAATTTTATAATGAGAGCTCTTCATAATGCCATTCCTTCTCAAGTCTCTCTTGAACTTAAAGGAATCATCACTGCCTCTAGGTGTAGCCTGTGTCTGCATAATTCTGAAACCACTTCTCATGTTCTCCTTCAATGTGGTTTTGCTTTCTCTGTTTTGAAATGGTTCTTTTCCATTTCCAACATCCACACCTTCCCCATCTCTTCACTAGTAGACATGTGGAACTTTATTAACTCAAAAAAATAGAGTTCCTAGGTCTCAAATGTGTGGAATGCTGGTGTTGCCATAGTTTTCACAAAATATGGGAAACCATAAATGATGTCATATTTAGAAACTCTAAAATTAATTTCACATCCTTCAAACATCATCTAATTAATCTCATCTTCGAGCTCAATGACTTTTTTCCTGGATTCATGTCCAATTCTGTGGAGGACCTGCTCATTCTTAAAAAGTTCAACCTCACAGGTCATGCTAGATCAAGTCCTAAAATTATTGAAACTTTCTCAACCCCTCCTCCTCTAGGTTGGCTTAAAGTAAACACTGATGGCATGGCAAATGGCTGCCTTGATCCTACCTCAATTGGTGGTATCTTCAGAAATTGCAGGGGTTTTTGTAAAGGTGCTTTTGCGGGTAAAATTGGCATTCATAATGCCTTTTTTGCTAAATTGTTTGCTCTCATACAAGCTATTGAATATGCTTGGAACAATGGTTGGAAAAAGCCATTGTTGGAGATCTATTCACAAGCAGATCTTATGTGTCTGCTTAATAATAACTCTTTTGTACCTTAACAACTTGCTACTAGGTGGATTAATTGTAAATCCTATCTCCATCAGATGTCTTTCTATGCCTCTCACACCTATAGAGAGGCAAATGCTGTAGCTGACAAACTCTCAAAAATCGATATGTCCTATGATCAAATCCAACGGTGGCCTTCTCCTCATCAAGCTATTGCCCAATTCTACTCCAATGATCTCAACCACAGGCCCTGCTACAGATTTAGATAATCATATGTCTCCTATTTTCATAATTTCTCATTCAGCTCAATTATGAAATTTTTTGTTCTCTAGTTCTATCTCTGTTTGGTCTATGACTTTTATTTGGCTTAAAAATCAAGATGCAAACATTTTGTATAGGCATATTATTTCCTTTTGTTTGCCTACTTTTTACATCTCTTTACTTGAGCCTAGTGGGTGGGCCTTTGTAACCCACATCTTGTTTTTTTCATATTTTTTAATGCTCTACACTATTGCCTAAGGGCATAGTGGATTTTCTCCAAATGTATATATATATATTATTGTAAAAATATGAATTCGGGGAATGATTCTTCTATTTTGAACTGAATAAATAATATACAAGAGAAGCCTTTGACATTTAGGGTTACATAAGTGCTAAAGAAATACACGATAATCTCTAACTACCCTAAAGATTTGATACTACAAGTAATAAGGAAACAAATCTCGTGTTCATGCGTATTGGTATGACACACAAAGGCAATATTGGTACGTATCCTTGCTTGAATCTTTTGGCCATGTGCATATTGATATGACCCAATACTGGTACGCAACCCATCAGTCAACACTCCCTCCTCAGGTTGGAGCACAAATATCAATCACGCCAAACTTATTGATGACACCATATATGGAAAACTTTTCTAGGGACCACATTTGTTAGAAAATTCGCTAATTGATCTTCGAATTTTACGAATGGCATATGTATAATTTTCTGATCAAAATTTTCTTTGATAATGTGGCGATCAACATCAATGTGCTTTGTTCGGTCATGCTATACAGGATTATGCGCAATTTCAATAGGTGCCTTGTTATTCTAATTAAAACTCATAGATCTTTCATATTCAATTCCCAATTCTTTTAACACATTCATAATCCAAAGCAACTAGCATAAACCATGGGCCATACCCCGAAATTCTGTTTATGCATTATACCATGCCATGACCTTTTTCTTCTTGCTCTTCCATCTGACCAAATTTCATTTTATAAAGGTAAAATAACCTGAAGTTGAGATTTTGTTTGTTAGATTACTTGCACAATCCAAGCTCGTGTATCCTTCAATGCCGAAAACGTTATTCTTTAAAAAACAATAATCCTTTTACTGGGTGCACCCTTTATGTACCTCAAGATTTGTCATATTACGTTCATATGCTCTTCAAGAAAAGCATACATAAACTGAATTACAACACTCACTGCATAAGCTATATCTAGCCATGTTGGGATAGATAAATCAACCACCTAGCTAAACCCTTATACCTACCCTTGTTGGTGGAAGTTGATCTTAAGCAACTTTAAGATTGTGATTCATTTTTATGTGCGTCTTCAATGGTTTGCAAGCAATCAGTTCAATTTCGGCCAAAAGATCTAAAACATATATTCATTGAAAAATAAAAAAATCATTTTTTTATCTGGCAACCAAAATTTTAAAAAAATATTTCAATTGTTCCAAGATCCTTTATTTTAAACTTGGTGGCGAGATACTCCTACAATACCTTCATTTCGCCCCTTCATCCCCCGTTAAGACCATATGATCAATGTACACAACTAAGGCTGTTATCATCCCTTTATTTTGTTTTATAAAGAAAGTTTGATATGAATTTCTCTATTTACAACCGAATGCCTTCATTGTTGAATCGAGTCTTCCAAACCAAGCCTTATGGGATTATTTTAACCCATACAACGAATTCTCCAATTTGCAAACTTCATTGCTAAGTGTAACGCTGCGGTTAACTCCAAGTGGCGACTCCGCATACAGCTCTTCCTCCAAATCTTCATTGAGGAAAGCATTTTTTACATCAATTTCTTCCAAACTCCAATCTTGATTAGTGGCTATTAATACAAGAATGAGTATTATGATGATTTTAGCCACTAGTGCAAAAGTTTCTTCATAGTCAACCCATATTTTTACGTATACCCCTTTGGTAGGAGCTTTACTTTATACATATCAATACCACTATCCGCTTTGAGCTTCATTGTGTACAGCTATCGACACCCAACTTCCTTGTTTCCTTTCAGTAATGAAATAAGTTCCCACTTGTCATTTTTGTGTAAAACCTTAATTTCCTCAATATAGCCCTTTTCCATTTCAGGCATGATAAGGCATCCTACACATTACTAGCAATAGATGCAATGGATAATTGATTAACAATAAATGCAAGCAATTCAGACAACCTATGGGTTGACACATAATTGTTAATTATATATTTAATTTAGCTTTGGCTTTAGGATCAGGTTTGTATTTTTTTAGGATTCCTTTAATTATTTGCCATTTGAGAATACCTGGGAACTACGCTATATGCAAACATATGTATTTTATTAGGCTCATAAACTACAAGATCCGAGATTACCTGAGGATGAACATTCTGGGCCGATTCTTTCGTTAATGGTGTTGACATGGGCAACTCTATGGATGTATATATATGTGTGCAAATATTGTAATGCTTACCTTTCGTGCATTTTGGATGACTTGTTCTACAACGTCTTGGGTACGGTTTCTCTTTGCCACTTAATAATGGTCTTTTCAAGTCAGGGTCTTTGTCAGGGTTTCCAATATCGATATAAACATCATAATCGTAAATTCTATCAAGAGTCTCGCTCACTCCCTCTCCATCACCTCATAAAATTAGCGTTTGGGATGGTAGATAGGACTATAGATAGAGCAAACAAGAAATGAAATCAAAAGAGAAAAAAGATAAAGAGCTAACATATGGTTATATTTACATATATACTAGATTAATCTACACAGTTCCAATCCTTTTGCATGCATTATTTTTATTGTAACATAAGATCGTCTGCATGGACAAAATAGGAAATCAAAAGTATGACGGAGAAATCAAAAGTGAAAGTAGGCCATGTTGATTTATATATATGCTATGCGGAACCCATTTTGAAGACATGTTATATTTACATGTCTTCTGATTTTGCCCAGAAAAAAAATATTTTGTAATACAAGCAAGGGAATTTAAATGGTTGTTAGTAGGGATACTATAAATCTTAAATGCTATACTACATTATTTTTTTCATCTTCTTTAAAAATTGCTTATATCTGAATTGCGTACGCATCACATATGCGCTAAAATCACATATATATAGAGAGAGAGAGAGAGGACTTTGACCTTATTTGTGAAGAAAATTCCCTTTTCATGATTCTTAAAAGCAGGATGAAACCTAAGAGTTGCATGTGATGGTAATGTTGTCCTTGCACAAGCGCTCAAGGGTGATGGTCTTGAGGAACATCTCATAATGGTGGTCATTATGTACCAGAACAGCCCCTATCTCTCCAAAATCTGAAGGCACTTCAAACTCAAACTCATATTTCACCTCATTCAACCCTTGGCTTCTGTGCCTCCATATTCCTTTCACTGTTTCCTTCTCTGCTCCACTCTCTCCACAACAATATTTTATATAAAAAAAGAATTTAATTATACAAATTACATATATATATTAATCTGGGTCTGACACGAACTGGTTCATAACAGAACAATTTCCTATATA
Source organism: Lonicera japonica (assembly GCA_021464415.1). NCBI lineage: Eukaryota > Viridiplantae > Streptophyta > Magnoliopsida > Dipsacales > Caprifoliaceae > Lonicera > Lonicera japonica. The sequence goes on from CM038464.1 coordinate 65,379,088, forward strand.
TATAGTCATATATATTTCCATTCTAAACTATACAATCACATGTTAAAAAAAGAGAAGGAACTTTTTTGAAGATTGGAATGGATAGTCTCCTAGGGCGTGCCACATGGTGCCTAGTGGGTCTTATAGGACTTACTCAATTTCGCAGAATAAAACATATATATAGTAAAAAATCTAAAATTCTAACCCTTTTTGTCTGTGATCGATGGCTAGAGACCTTGATCACGAGGAAATAATCGGGTTCATTGATATTCCTGGTATAGTAGATGCTGTCATGCACACATACAATCAGATTCAATTCGATGGAATTCTTTGATCTGAAAGGAGATCTTCTATAATTTCGCACGTGAGGAGTTATTTCTTGGTTTCGTCCGGCCATACAAAATACTAGGATAAAATTGAAATATGTTACTGCTTTTTACCGTGACAATTTTCCATAGTTATGAACCATGACAATTGAAGAATTAAATAAAAAAAATTTACTATGTATGAATTGATAATAGTTTGGAGTCCCATCACAATTTTTTAATTTCTTATTAATTTAAAAAATATAAAATTATTAAAACACTATATAATTAAAAATGCATTTTCTATTGTCACAATAAGTATGCCTTTAGCAGAGCATATTAATGCAATTTAGAAGTTGCATTTTAATTATTACCCTTCTAAAGTTATATATTACTCTATCAAAAGTGATATTTACTTTGGCAATAGTATCACTGGCCAATTGAAAATTACCTTGTCATGATTTGATTAATTAGTCAAGTGATGTAAAGACTTCAGTATTCTTTACTGAACCAACTAGCTAGACAATTAACTACTATAATTTTCGTATACTTTTAACGTGTTAATTAAGCATTATATATAATATAATTTTCTTAAATTTAAAAAAAAATAAAGTAATTAAGGTAATAAGCCATTTTTGTAAAGAACTCAATTTGAATATATATCAGATTTCATTAACATATATATATATTTGACTATCAGATCTACGTAATAAAATGAGTACATGGTTGAGTATTTTGGTAGATAATTTATCGGCTCTAACTCATACTAGTTTTTGTGCATTGATTTAAGGGGAATTTTTAAAATTTATTTGTCGTTTCTTAATTCCGCACTTAAATGCAATAAAACCCTACATTTATATAAAATAATGAAATTAGTATAGCGAATAAGTAGGAGTCAATCCAAATTCAAGTTAATACCTCAAAAGTAGGAAATTTGTTGAAATCCAATATTTTAAGAATCTAAATTAAAATCGTTTTTAAATTTTGATTTTTAAAATTATCTAAACTGAGAAACTAAACTAATTAAATTAAATAAAACAAGAAAATAAATCAATAATACACTACGAGAAAACTAGGTTTTTACGGCATTTATTTAGCCGCACTATAAATAAATGCCGAGAAAAAAGTTTTTCAGCACTTTTTAACAAAATGCATGGAATTTACGACATTTTGTACAAAATACCAGGAATTTATGGCATTTCATAACAAATGCTGCGAATTTGTGGCACTCTCCAATAAGTGCCGCAAATTTGCGGTGCTCTTCAATAAGTGCGAAATGTAATAATATTTTTTCTCAGCATTTTGTACAAAACGTTTGGAGTTTATGCCATTCTATACAAGATGTAGTAAATTCTTAGTATTTTTTAACAAATGTTAGCAATGTTAATTATTTTTTTTTTAACATTCTATATCAAATGCAAAAAAAGTCAGTTCATTATACCAAATGCTAGAGGTTCATGATACTTTCGGACAAGTGCTAAAAAGTTAATCCAAAATTTTAAGTTAGGAGATCTTAATTTGATAATACTTATCAAAATAATACAAGAGATTTATTATAATGCAATATTTTTTATATAGTTTTTTATTTTATGATTATAATATTGATGTAATTATGTGAAACCATTTGTAATTAAATTTATTTGATGAATTTTAATTCTTTTAGCATGAACAAAATAAAATATTATTATGTATATATATATATGTATGTATGTGTATCTTTGCACATCTTTTGCATCAATTATGTCAAAAAGAAAAACATTTCAACATATTAATAATCTTGTTTATTTAAATCAAATTTTCAATTATATGTATATGAATTAAATTGATGTATAAATAATAAAAAAAAAAAAATGTCATCAATTGAAATAATTAAAAAAAATCTAAAAAAATTAATCAATGAATTATGTAAGTTTTGATATCTCTTTTTATGTAATGGTACCGGTGATTCATATTTCTATGTGGATATATATTGTATGTATATATATGCATATATTTATAAATGAGTTATTAAAAGAGAAATTTCACAATTTAGTAATAATTAAGTATTTTGGCGTAGTGGTTAACGAGCAAGGGATAAAGGGTGTGTATGGCGAAAAATGGCGTAGGTCGTGAGTTCGAGTCCCACTAAGGGTAAAACTTGTGGGATTTAATATTTTTGTTATTATAGAGTTTCCCGGCATTAATATAAATGCCGCAAAAGTAGTTTTGTCGGCATTTTACACAAGTCCCATTAAATGCCGCTAATATTCGCGGCATTTGTAAAAATGCTGAAAATCTTTTACGACATTGGCTTTTAAGGTACTTAAACAAATGCCGAGAAAAATGTTGTTAAAACTTTTAACGGCATTTATACTGCTTATAACGCCATTATGTTAATGTCGAGAAAACCCACTTTTTTGCAGTGATAAGAAATTCCAAGGAAAGAGAATCCACCACCATGTATATAAACAAAAAGTATCTAATTATATTTTTAATATTAATCCCTACTACATAAACAAATTCATAATTACCATCATTCTTTCTTTAAGAACTAATGTAAATAAAAATAGGTATCGCTTGGATCCCCAAATTTGTGATCACAAAAGATCCTTCCTTTATTTTAAAAACAATTAAAGTACTAGAAAGAAAACACACGTTATAATAATGGTAATTTAAAAATCTATTTTAATTTGGGACGAATAATTTAAAATTAACTAGAATTAATTTAAGCCCATAACATTCATGGCGGTTTCATCCATCCCCTTCGGGAGATAATTTAGTCAAACATATTAAATAAATAACACATCAAAATTAACTAATAATTCATCATTAAAATTAAATTTAAAGTATTGGAATACAAACTATAGAAAATTAGAAAGAAAACTAGAAAGTGTCCCTATTTATGATGTTCGCAATGGCGTGTACCACACGGCTTTACGCTGTCCACTTCTTCACCTTCAATACTTCGGTCGCATAGCAACTAGTATATAGAAGATTTTTCTATCTCTAAAACTCTCTAATAATATCTATATTCTATATGTTTTCTCTATCTTTTTTTTTCTATATCTATAGTTCTAGAGAATGGGTCTATATATAGGAATAAGAGATAGACGTTTAAAAGGTTTAAGAAACTAGAATTGTAGAAGAAATAACAAATATAAGTTCAATTAAAATTATAATTAAGAGAGAGAAAAAGGAATTGTATTTGAATTAGGAGATAATATGGAATTGAAATATTATTTCTTAATTCTTTATCTTCCTTTCTGTTCTTTAACTAACTTCTACAACCTTTTTAGATTTTTTATCATAATTTATTTTTTTCTTACAAAAGGACAAAATAAATATTATTTCTCTATAATTTATGAATTAATTATATACTAATAAAATATTATTTGTGAGTTTAAATAACAATTTTGGGCACTTATCATGTACGTGGTTTTTGTGCTTGACAAATGACATTAAATCTATTAGTGGATACGCATATAATAAGAATTGAATAATTATTATGAAATAAAAATAATAACATATAAAAAAACATAGCATCAAGTGTAAAATTAAATTAATAATTATAAGAAAATTATATAATTGGTCAACTATAGAAAAATGTTGTAGATACATGAAAAAATTTATCGCCTTGAATTTTTTTAGTACATAGGCGGCCAAGTAGACTCTTTATCAAATAATAATAATATAACACTTATATAAATAATAAATTATATTGTCCGATGATGTTCAACATGAACGTTTTACCATAAGACCAAACAATAATATAACACTCATATAAATAATAGGTTATATAACAACTAAAATATTAAAATCGCAAAAAAATTAAATTTAACATTAATGTTTTACTAAGCCACAGCTACAATATATTCAATTTTTTTATTTAAATATTATAAATAAGCAAATAAGTTTTAGAATATATATAATTAATATAAATTTGATTTATTACAATGTTAAAAGCAATCAAGCAACATAGAGTTTAATGTACATACCTTATCGTGAGTTTTAGAATGAAATTCTAATTCATGCTAAAAAATTTGTAATTTTAATATGATCTACTAAATAACCTCCTTCTTCTGAAGTTTGTAATGAAGTTATATAGAAATTTTATAGAAAACATGTAATTCAACACAAACTTAAATTTTTTTAATTAATTTAGGAAGTAAAGTAGAGTTTGAATTTATTTAGAATAATATAAAAATATATGGAATTTTACACATACTATTTTAGTCAACATAAATCTAGCTTAAAATATTTGTTTAATTATTTTAGCCAAATAAAATCGAACTTGAATTTATTTGAAATACTAATACTAATATAAAATTACATGGAATTATATTGAATGTAAATTTTAAAATATTTTGTTTAAAATCAAGGGGCATATTTGTCTTCACAAAAAAAGAAAAAAAACACTTAAATTATTCATACTTTTATATATAGTATAGATATAGATATGTAAATTAAATACTACTACCAAAGTGTTGTGATAACTTTTCATACTCGGAAGCGCACGAATAAATTTATACTGTAGCGTGTGAGCAAGGTCGATCCCACAAGGACTCAAACAGTATGTTTATAATTATCTTGTTAATGTTTTACTAAACTCCTAATCTAGCCAAGAATAATTGATCCAAACCAAACAAATTAAATAAAATAAAGTAAAGCAAGTAAACTAAATTAAATAATACAAAGCAAGATAATAAAATTAATGAATTAATTGACTAGGGTTTTGGAGTCATATATTTAATATCATCTTCTTAAGTATTTATGCGTATAAACTCTACTCCTATCTCGCACTAATTTGGTCTCTCGACTCTATTATATGCGGAAAATAAAATCAATAAAGTCCAATCAATTTTAATAAAATTCAATTGTAATTCTTTCACAGCCAAACTTATGTATAAAATCAAAACACTCACTATATCCATCAAAATACACCCTATATCCGCTCTTAACAAATCATAAGGTGAATTCAACAAAAAATAATGAGAATCCAACTTTATTTTTTTATCAATTAAAACGGGCATTCAATAGGAAGAATTGTATTTAACATTGAAGCATTAAATTGGTAGAGTCAATTATCATGAATACTTGCAAGAGAATCAATTAAGTATACTCATCATAACCCTAGCACAAATTTACGCTAGCATAATAAAAATTAAATAAATAAAAAATAATAAAAATAAAATAAACTTACTTGGCATTAAATAAATTAATTGAAACAAATTTTCAGTCTTCTATTCATCAAAGTAAAAAAAATTAAAAGAAAAACAAAGAAAAGAAAAGAAAAGAGATGAATAGTGCTGGCAAAGCGCTGTTGCTGTCCTGCGGCTGCTGGCAGCTCTTCTATATATAATTGTTGCTATGGAATTCCAATTGAGTTTTAGATTTGCATCATGAGCTTCTCTCATTACGTAAACTTGGTTAAACAAAAAACTAGGCCTACTAATTTAATCATGGACTTTGGCTCAATGTTATAATTATCTTTTCCAGATCCTTATTTCTGGCAGAATGGGCTTGAACTAATAATATTTAGATTGGGCCCACTTTGTTGAATTTTCGTCTTAATAAATTGAAGAATTTTGTGTTGCAATTTTGGATCTCGGGATGGATGAATTTGAAAAAATGCTGAATTGGAAAGTTGTAGATCTCGAAACTCTCTTCAAATTAGACTCAAGAATTGCATCATTTGGAGTATCGAGTAAAAAGTTATGCATCTAGAAATATTTTGACCAACTTTAGGTGTTTTCACTTGCTTTAATTTCTTTATTTTTCTCAATCTTTTTCAATTCTTTTCTAGCACCTGAAAAGCATTAAAAATATAAATATTAGTAATGTTTTATGCTCTCTAAATTATAAGCTAACATATTAAATTATACCAATTTCTTGGCGCATCAAATTCCCCTCAACTTACACTTTGCTAGTCCTCAAGCAAAGGTAAAAGTCTTAAACTAAATTATTTTCTTAAGTCCATGATTTCCAATAAAATTCGAACGAAATGGTTCTTTTTAGAATTTAATTCCCATTCTTCACCAATGCAACTAACTCAACAAAGATATCAAAACACCTACAGGCTAAAACAATGTGAAACACATGCACCATCAAAGTTTTCAAACTAGCAAGATTAATAAAATATTTCATTCTCACCAATCCTCATCGTGCGTGTGTGAATTGACAACAGCATAACATCATTGATATCAAAGTAAGTAAACTTTCAAATCACACCCAAACTATGTTGACTCAATTCCTCACATGGCATACACTCAACAAATGAAAGACTCTATAATATGATGTATTAATGCACTCGTTACATGCAGGTAATAAAGAGTAAATGTGTACAAATTCAAAAGCATCTCGCCTGTATATATGAAAAAAACGCTATAAATGAAAGAACATTAGTCTCATGAACAGATATATTCCACTAGAAAAGCAAAATGCATAAATGGATTCCCTTCCACCACTCTCACCTATTAACCATATTCCAAATGATCATTAAGACTTTTTCCGGGTTGTACTGTAAGGCTTAGGTAAGGTTATGAAATGAAGGGTTTATAAGCGTTCAAAGATCTAAGAAATACATTGAGATATAAAGTTGACACTTTTGGGCTTCATTTGAGCTTTTTTTTCCCTCTAATTTGCTCTTCTTTTTTTTAATTTTTATTTTTTTAAAATTTTTTCTATCTCCTATTTTTCTTCACATATTTTTTTTCTTTTGATATTTGAAGGAGATTTCATAACTTTTTTTTTCCATATTTTTTCCTTTTTCACTATTTTTCTTTTTTAAGCTCACTTTTCACTATTGCCCATACATAAAACAAATAATCTTAACATATTCTTAGATAAAAGGTATACTATAAATATGAGTTAAACTCCTAATTAGAGTGGGGTAAGGATATCGGGCTAACAAATAAATGCTGTATATAAAAGGCTCAAAAGGGTGACTAGCGATATAAATGTTTTAGGTAAGATAAGGCTAATATATATGTTACCAAAGACAGCCTAGATCACTTCCTATAGTATATAGTTCTTCAGTTCAAGCAGTGTCAAGTATCTTTGAAATAATTGCATTCTATGGATATATCTTTCTAGTGTTCAATCAAAACAAAGAATAATTAGACTATACAACGAATTACGCTTTTTAAAAAAAAAATAGTTGATGTATAACCAAAAAGGAAGATTGACTCAAATTCTCACGGGTTATTTAGTCTCCACATTTATGTTCTTCAGAAATTTTTAATTATGTTCACTCATCCATCTAGTCATGTAATAGTTGGTCACATGTGCACAAATATGAGGATCGAAAATCATAAAAAATTTACTAATAACGATAGTAAGAGAATTAAGTATGCACATGTATAGCATTAAGATGAATGCGTCATCACTAGCACACTGGCTAGAAAAGAAATCTCAATTAAATCAAATAATCACTGCAAATTTTTTTTATTTTTTTAATATATACAGGACTAGCAAAGTTAATAATTTTATCTACTCCCCCCAACTTGAATGTTTCTTTGTCCTCAAAGAAACACAGTAAATTAAAATTTAAAAGAATAAAAAGGGATGTAAGATATCACCTGGATACGCTATTCATCAAAATAAAATATTTCCTAGAAACTAGATAAAACTTTAAGTGCATAATTTTTATTAATCGTTCCAATAATATAAATGGCATCCAAAAAAAATCTGAGAATAAAATCATAGCCAATTATATAATCATTTAAATATTTAATTTCTTAAATTCATCATAAATCAATAATCTAAAAAGTTGGGGATCATCCCAATAAAACATGTATATCACCAAAATCTTAAAAAAAATCAAAATAAATATAGCAATTGAGCCCGAGATAATAAAACTTTATTATATAATCATGACCTACTAGATAAAAAAAAATAGTCAGTTGGTGGTCGCCAGGAGTCTTGAGATATACGAAAAAAATTATGATCATTGCCAAAAGAATTATAAGCATCATTGATATTATTATTCACATTTGGGCTCAAAACAAGGATAATTAAATTTCAAAACTTTAACATTATGCTTAAAACTCTTTAATGGTGTAGGAAATAAATTAATAAGCTCAATCTCATCTTCGATCTCATAAAAATTTTAATTCATTAATTTATCAATCACATCGAATGTATCATTATCATGCAACAATTTCGGGTCCACTGTCATACTGAGAAGGATTGCTAAAACTTTTATTTAAGAAATTATCAATATTTCTCTCTAATTCATTAAAATTATTATCGTGAAGAGACTCAAGAAAAACACTAGCTTCATATGATAAACCACCATCAATTGGACCATAAGCTTTTAAGAAATCTTCTAATGATATGTCACTAAAGTTCATATCTTCTTTTAAAGAAAAATAATCAACATTATTTTTGAAAAATTTATCTTCCACTATACTATCAATTAAATTAATTTGACGAGTGCGATCGTCTTCATAGTCTAAGAATGTTTTAGTTACATCAAAAATATTAAGTTTAGCAATGAGATTGCTAAAAGATAATTTCATTACACCATTCCGACAATTTATAAGGGCATTGGATGTAGCTAAAAATGGTCTACCCAAAATTACTAGTATTTGCCCTTTCATATAAGGAGTAGGTTGAGTATTAATAACAATAAAATCAACTGGATAATAAAATGTATCAACTTTAATCAAAACATCTTCTATGATTCCTCTGGGAATTTTTATTGATCTATCAGCCAATTAAAGTGTCATAGGTGTAGAATTTAATTTTTCAAATTCTAATTTCTCATAAACAAAATATGGCAAAACATTCACACTAGCCCCTAAATCTAGCAAAGCACGCTCTATATGATGATCTCCTATTTTACAGGATATAGTAGGACAACCTGGATCTTTATATTTAATAGGAATTTTGCATTGAATTATGGAGCTTGGTTGTTCAGCTAAAAATGTTTTTTAAGGAACATTAGTTTTCCTCTTTTGAGTTACTAAATATTTAAGAAACTTAGCGTATGAAGGGACTTGCTTAATTGCATCTAGAAAGGGTATATTAATATGAATTTTCTTAAATACTTCTTCAATTTCTTCAAACTGAGCTTCCTTCCTTTTGTCTTTTAATCCTTGAGGAAATGGGACTCTAGGCACAAATTTTCTAACTTCAACTTCTTTTGATTTATTATGGTTAATGGTAGGATTAGAATCTTTCAAATGAGTGTTTGACTCTTCAAGAATACTTTCCTCCTTTTTTTCTCTAATTCATTTTCGTCACTTACTGGCATTCTAACTTGATTATCAATTTGGAGCCCTGATCGTAAAGTAGTGATTGCATTAACTTGCCCCTGATTATGTTCAAAAGGTGGATTTTGAATTTTATTAACATTATTATTAATGATACCTTTAGGATTAGGGACAGGTTGACTAGGGAATTTTCCTTGTTCTCGCTCTACGAACTAGTTAGCTAACTGAGCCATCTGATTTTCTAAATGTGTTATTGTTTGGGTATTTATTTAAGTAGTATTTTTTACATCATTCATAAATGATTTCAAATTATCTTTTGGGGATGAAAATCGTTGTTGTATAACAAAAGATGTGGCATTATTCATGTTTACAGAAGCTCTAAAACCTAGTGGGTTTTGACGAAGGTTATTATTTTGATTTCCCATATCATTAATAGATTGATTTTGGGACCATGAAAAATTGGAATGATTTCTCCACCCGGGATTATAAGTTTCTAAATAAGGGTTGTGATTTTGCCTAGATTTATTTATAGCATTTATTTGTCCTGGATTATCTACTGTGTACCCTAATATAGATGGACACAATTGAGCTACCTGCATAGGACTGGCACAAATAGAGCGCACTTCATTCTACACAAAATTTACCAGATTATTAGATAATCTCATCGTTAAGGCTTTTAATTTTTTATTTAGACTATCTAATTGTTTTTTAGTTTCTACATCTTCATGAATCTCATATATTCCCCCCTTTTTAGGTTGAGATTGCGTTCCCCTCTTAGAAAAGTTCCATTGTTGAGAACTTTTAGACAAATTCTCTAAGAATTGATAAGTTTCATCTTCATTTAGACTTAGAAAACTACCCTATTCATAGATTTTATCATATTTCGATTAGTTTGTGAGAGGCCATTATAAAAGTATTGAATTAGTCTCCAAGTTTCAAAACCATGATGTGGACATCTAAGTAGTATATCTTTAAATCTTTCCCATGCTTCAAAGAATTGTTCCTTATCTTCTTGGCAAAAATCAGTTATCTTTCTCCTAAGTTCATTAGTTTTAGCCATAAGAAAAAAATTTTCCAAAAATTTAGTAACTAACCCCTCCCACGTTGTGATAGATCTCGAGGGTAAAGAATTTAACCAAGCTTTAGCTTTATTTTTTAGAGAAAATGGGAATAAACACAATCTAACAGATTTGTCAGAAAAATTTTGAAATTTAATAGTAGCGCATATTTCTAAAAAGGCTTTTATATGAAGATAAGGATATCTGATCTCTAAGCCATTAAAAGTAGAGAGTAATTAGATTACTTGTGGTTTAAATTCAAAATGAACAGTAGTAGTGGCCGGTAAAATAATACACGAGGGAGGATTAGTAGATATAGGATCAAATAATTCTTTTAAAGTCATATTGTCTTCACGTTCTGCCATCTTTATATCTTCTTCAAATAAATGATTACTCTCTAGATTTTCTATCCTATTAAGTCTCACTTTTCCTCATTTCCAACAAACACTCATAAACTAAACAATTTATTTTTTAATATTTTAATAATAATAATAATAATAATAATAATAATAATAATAATAATAATAATAATAATAATATAAAAATCCTACTTGGTTTAAAAATAATTTTTACGATTAAATACCACTTTATGATCTTATATAAAAAATAGAATTGAAGATTTGAATAATATTATAGGCTTGAATAAAAATTTGCTACTGCCAAGTGTTGAACTTATTATGACCTATTGTAAGAAAAACAAAACTCTTACCAACTAGGATATAAAGCTTTAAGATTAATAACTTGCACCACAGTTTATATATTGTTTCCCCCAGATCCTTTAATTACCCCAAAAATAAATAAATTAACTTTTTTTTAAGTATATATATCTGAATATTCTGTTTTATTTTTTATGTTTTTTTAAGAAGAAAACTAGTAGAAGGAATTTAATTAATAAATTAACAAGATTAAAACATAGTCCTTGGCAACGGCGTCAAAAACTTGTTTTATAACTTTTAATACTCGTAAGCGCACGAATCAATTTATAGTGTAGCGTGTAAGCGAGGTCGATCACACAAGGACACAAATAGTATGTTCATAATTATCTTGTTAATGTTTCACTAAACTCCTAATCTAGCAAAGAATAATTAATACAAATCAAATAAATAAAATAAAGAAAATTAAATAAAATAAAGTAAAGTAAGTAAACTAAATTAAATAATATAAAGCAAGATAATAAAATTAATGAATTAATTGACTATGGTTTTGAAGTCATATATTTAATATCATCTTCCTAAGTATTCATCCTCATAAACTCTACTCTTATATCACACTAATTTGGTCTCTCGACTCTATTAGATGCGGAAAATAAAATCAATAAAGTCTAATCAATTTTAATAAAATCCAATTGTAATTCTTCCATAGTCAAACTTATGTATAAAATCAAAATACTCACTATATTCATCAAAACACACCCTATATTTGATAAACGCATAATATTGTCATGCATAAGCTCTTTCCCAGAGTTGCATGACGCGTTTGTTGCTTTAATTCTGCCTAATTATCCGCTTATCTTGAGATTAGTGTCTTAGCGAGTTTTGTATCTAACATGGCCCAAGTTGGTGTGTATTTTGTAGTATTCCATGTGTTTGTAGGATTGGAGTACAATGGCATTGCATGAAGTGATCAAGAGTAAGCTCGGAGGCTTGCAAAGTGCTGAGTGAAAAAGTTCCAGAGCCATGATCGATCATGGGCAAAGCCATGATCGATCATGGTTGCAAGATTTTCTGGCAGAGCACTTCCATGATCGATCATGGGCATAACCATGATCGATCATGGCCCTTGCAACTTGGCCATTTCACACCCAAAATGGGCTATTTTAGTGGTTCAAGCTATTTTAGATATTTAGTTAGATATTTTGCAACCTTTTAATATATATTATTTCTCTTAGCTTCTAGGCTAAGACATCTAAGTTTTTGTACAAGTTCTAGAGAGAAGTGGGAGCTAAAAACCTTGTAATTTCTTCTTCTTCTTGTAAGTTTACTTTGATTTTAAGAAATGAATGCTTCTTCTATAATTCTTGTTCCGAGTATTATGGAGTAGTCTTTTACTAAGGTTACGGAGGTGAACCGCGATATAATATTCGGTGATTTATGGCTCAATCCATGTTTAAAGTTTGAGAAATAGTTGTAAATCCTTTTCTTCTTCATTTCCTCCATTGTTGCAAGCTTTCTAGGTATATTCATAATATTAAGACTTTATATGCCTTGTATATTTAGTGCTTGGTTGTTAATGAACATACAACATATTTATAAGGTTCTAAAAAGCTTGTAGTCCCTTTCCCCCATCCATGGAGTTTTTTCCCTCTTCATAGAAATTATGAATAGTTCTTAAAACTCCATAGATGGATTTCAAATTTGTTTAGCTTATCTTTGATTCATTTATTGATATATTGAGTGCTTCTTACACTTTATGTGATACTTAGACTCTTTATTTTCTACCATATGTGATAAATGATGAGTTGACTAATTTATCCCATAAACTTTATTCCGTTTCATTGTTAGGATTCACTTTATAATTTTCATTCTTTAAATCATGAGATTACCACACTTGCTTGATGTTAAATCTTTTTATGATGAGTTTGTCATATCTATCTCGGATTAGCTTCATCGGGAATGGGTTGCCTTGCTTCACACCCGTAGCTAAGAGGTAGGAATGATAACCTCGTCTTTGGTGGTATGTCGTTTGTCTCTCTCTTGATATAGCTTCAATTCGGGAATGAGTCGCCTAGCGTCGCACCCTTTGCTATTGAGAGATACACCAACATTCCCCATTTCTCGAGAATCCTTGTGTTCTAATCTTAGTATGAGCTAATGATCACCGTTTCTTAAATCGTAACTAATCTCCACCTACCTTAGTGCTTTCTTATTTATTTTCGCATCTGTTTTACATTTACGTTGTTCTACAACAAACCAACTCACAGAAACCAGAAAATCACTTAATCCGTAATCCATTCCATTCCTCTTCACTTATCCCTGTGGTTCGACACTCGGACTTCCGAGACTATATTACAACTTGACGTGCCTGCACTTGGGCTCTATCGCAACGCGTTAATTAAGCGGCGTCAAGTTTTTGGCGCCGTTGCCGGGGACTAAGGCAAAAGGCGTCAAGTTTTTGGCGCCGTTGCCGGGGACTAAGGCAAAAGGCGGATTCTGGGTTTTGTATAAAACCATTCTGTAAGTATTTCTCTCTATTTGATTAATTTATTTTTCTCCCTTATTTTCTGTTTTATTTTGTAGAGTTCCCAAGGAGTGATTCGAATCATTGTCCAAGCCCATGCAAGGGCGATTGTTTGTGGATATTCGAATTAGCCCTCCCACATCTCCAAGAATGGCAAACCAAGGTAGAGCCGCGGATCACGAGAGCGATAATGAAGGGGAAGGTGCCAACAATGTTCCTCATGTTAGGACCATGAGAGACTACCTTCAACCGCCTCGGGCAACTTCGAATTCGTGCATTGTGCTTCCCGCTGGCCAAGCCGGAGCATTCTCTTTCAAACCGGGTATGCTTCAACATATCCCTTCTTTTCATGGTATGGAGTCGGAAAACCCATACTTGCACTTGAAAGACTTTGAAGAAGTCTGCTCCACATTTCGTGAGGCAAATATTAATGAGGATGTCATGCGTTTAAAGCTCTTTCCTTTCTCCCTAAAAGATAAAGGAAAAATTTGGCTAAATGCTCAAAGACCACAATCAATTCGGTCTTGGCAAGAACTTCAAGCGGAATTTCTAAAAAAATTCTTTCCCGTGCATAGAACCAATGCTTTAAGAAGGGCGATATCTAATTTTTCGCCAAAAGAAAATGAAACTTTTTATAAGTGTTGGGAAAGATACAAGGAACTTCTAAACGCATGCCCTCACCATGGTCACGAAACGTGGAGCCTTGTTAGTTTTTTCTATGAATCTCTCACCCTGATATGCGTACGTTTGTTGAGACCATGTGTAATGGTCAATTCTTAAGTAAGAATCCCGATGAGGCTTTATTGTATTTTGATGAATTAGCGGAAGGTGCCCAAAATTGGAACACCTATTCCGAGGAACCCAAAGCAAAAACTCAAGGAAGGGGTGGGTTGTACCAAGTGTCTAATGAGGATGACATGGGTGCGAGGTTATTCCAATTGTCAAGAAAGTAGAGGCAATGGAAGCAAGTAAGTTTAAGGAGGTCAACGTAGTATCCTCGAGTCAGTTGTGTGTCATTTGTGAAAATTCAGGACACACCACCGAGGATTGTCCTACTATTCCCGCTTTCCGGGAAGTCCTCAAAGATCCCGCCCAAGTCAATGCTTTACACCAGTACAACCAAAACCGTAACCAAAACGATCCTTATTCTCAAAGGTACAATGAAGGATGGAAGAATCACCCCAATTTCAGTTGGGGAGGAAATCAAAGTCAGAACCACAACCAATATAATCAGAACCAAAGGCAACAACAACAACCTCAAAACTCTTTTGTTCCACCTCAGAATCAAAATCCCAACCAAAACTTGGAAGCTTTGTTGAGATCATTTGTGGACAAAACGGATCGTGATGTGGGTGAGTTAAAAACTCAAATGTCTAAACTCACCACCGCCCTAGCTACCCAAGAGAAGGGAAAATTCCCCTCTCAACCTTTAGCGAATCCTAGAGGTCAAGTTCAAGTAGTAGAGGGAGGAGAGTCTAGCTCCAAGATAGAAGAACTCAAATCTATCACAATCTTGAGAAGTGGTAAGGAGGTAGACAAAACTATTGTTCCTAAAACCCCCAAGGTGGCGGACATAGTTAATCCCACGCATGTTGAGGAGTCGGAGGTAGAAAAAGTTGTGAGTGAAGAGAAGAAGAGAGAGGAAGAGAGACAAGGAAAGGAGGATCTTGAGAAAATCAAGAACGGAATTAAGGTCCCTTTCCCGGAGAGATTGAACCAACCATCCAAATCTAATACTGAGATTTTGGATGTGTTTCGACAAGTGAAAATCAACATTCCATTGCTTGACGCGGTCAAGCAAATACCTTCGTATGCTAAGTTCCTCAAGGACTTATGCACGACAAAACGAAGGTTGAATGTTAAGAAGAAGGCCTTTATGGCGGGGCAAGTGAGCTCGCTCATGCAAGGCACAAGAGCCCCTAAGTTCAAGGACCCCGGTTGCCCCACAATTTCGTGTGTCATAGGAAATTGTAGGATCAAAAATGCTTTGCTAGATTTGGGAGCAAGTGTGAACGTACTCCCATATTCTGTATATCAACAATTGGGGTTGGGTGAGTTGAAACCCACGAGGGTTACTATTCAATTAGCGGACCGATCCATTAAGATACCAAGAGGGATAGTCGAAGATGTGCTTGTTCAAATTGACAAGTTTTATTTTCCCGTTGACTTTATCATCCTCGACATGCAACCCGTGTCGAATCCCGCTAAGGAGATTCCAGTTATCCTTGGGCGACCATTTCTTGCTACTTCTAATGCCATAATAAATTGCAAGAATGGAATTGTGAAGTTAGCATTTGGAAACATGACTTTAGAGCTAAACGTGTTCTCCTTGAGCAATCAAAGAGACGACGATGATGATGAGGAAAGTGAACACGTAAACATGATAGAGTCGTGTATCCAAGACCACTTTGTGGCAAATTTCGAATCGAAGTCAATGGAAGGTTATCTAACCACTTCCGATGAACTCGAGGATTGTATGCAAGTGTTTTCCTTGTGTGACAAACAGGTTGAGTTTTTGGAGAAAGAGGAAAACACACAATCTCCCACCAAAAAGCTTGAAGGAAAAATGGATCTCAAGCTATTGCCGAGCAATTTGAAGTATGCCTTTTTGGGAGCTTCAGATACCTTCCCAGTTATCATCTCGTCCGAACTTTCGGATGACCAAGAAGGAAGGTTAGTTCATTTGCTTGGTAAATATAAAAAAGCTTTTGGTTGGACTCTTGCCGACCTCCAAGGAATAAGCCCTTTGATTTGTACACATAAAATTCACTTGGAGGATGGGGCAAAAACATCAAGGCAATTTCAACGCCGGTTGAATCCTAACATGCAAGAAGTGGTTAGGAACGAGGTGTTGAAATTATTGGATGCAAAGATCATCTATCCAATCTCGGATAGTAAGTGGGTTAGTCCAACTCAAGTGGTACCGAAAAAATCGGGTCTTACGGTAGTCAAGAACGACTCAAACGAGTTGATTCCACAAAGAGTCACCACCGGGTGGCGAATGTGTATTGACTACCGTAAACTCAATGAGGCTACTCGTAAAGATCATTTCCCCCTCCCCTTTTTGGATCAAACTCTAGAGAGGGTAGCGGGTCATGAATATTACTCTTTCCTCGATGGTTTTTCCGGGTACAATCAAATTGAGATTGACCTAGATGATCAAGAAAAAACCACCTTTACATGTCCTTTTGGTACCTTCGCTTATCGAAGAATGCCCTTTGGTCTATGTAATGCACCGGCCACTTTCCAACGGTGCATGCTAAGTATCTTTAGCGATATGGTGGAAAGGACTTTGGAAGTTTTTATGGATGACTTTACCGTCTATGGTAAGTCATTCGACAATTGCTTGGCTAACCTGGAACAGGTCTTGGGAAGATGCGTGGAAAAACAATTGGTATTGAACTGGGAGAAGTGCCATCTTATGGTTACCAAGGGAATTGTTTTGGGGCACATCATTTCTTCAGAAGGAATCGAGGTGGATAAAGCAAAAATTGAGTTGATTGCTAAACTTCCTACACCGAAGAATGTCAAAGATGTTCGATCTTTTCTAGGACATGCCGGGTTCTATAGGAGGTTTATCAAGAACTTCAGTTCCATTTCCAAGCCCATGTGTAGTCTACTTCTCAAGGATGCACCCTTTCAGTGGGATGCCAAGTGCGAGGAAGCCTTTGTCTCTCTGAAGCATATGCTTACTACTGCGCCGATTATGCAGACACCGGACTGGAGCTTGCCATTCGAGCTTATGTGCGACGCAAGTGACTATGCGGTGAGAGCGGTTCTTGGTCAACGAAAAGACAAGAAACCGGGTGTGATATACTATGCAAGTAGGACCTTGAATGATGCGCAAATGAACTACACCACGACAGAGAAAGAGCTTCTAGCAATTGTCTTCGCCCTAGACAAGTTCGATCCTATTTGATAGGATCGCCAATTGTGATTTTCACGGATCACGCGGCATTGAAGTATCTATTCACAAAGAAAGATGCCAAACCGCGGCTTTTGAGGTGGATACTCTTATTGCAAGAATTTCATTTAAGCATCAAGGACAAAAAGGGAGTCGAGAACGTGGTGGCCGATCATCTGTCTCGACTCACTTTTACGAACAACATTGAAGAAAGCCCGATCCAAGATTCGTTTCCAGACGAACAATTATTGGCAATCTCGACGCTCCCATGGTATGCAGACATTGTAAATTATCTTGTAACTGACAAGATACCAAAGTCATGGGGCGCACAAGATAGAAAAAGGTTTTTGAGTGAAGTGGGTCGATTCTATTGGGATGAACCGTACCTGTTTAAGTATTGTGCGGATCAGATTATCAGACGGTGCATCCCAGAGGAAGAAGTGGAGAGAGCTCTATCTTTCTGTCATTCTGAGGCTTGCGGAGGACACTTCTCGGCAAAGAAGACCACCGCGAAGATTCTGCAAAGTGGATTGTATTGGCCGTCGCTTTTTAAGGACGCACAACGCTTTTGCAAGGCATGTCAAAGATGCCAAATGCTTGGAGGGATCTCCAAGAGGAATATGATGCCTCTCAACCCAATTCTGATGATCGAAATCTTCGACTGTTGGGGCATCGATTTTATGGGACCATTCCCATCCTCCTACGGTAATCTTTATATTTTAGTTGCCGTAGATTATGTTTCGAAATGGGTGGAAGCCCAAGCGTGTAAGAAAAACGATCACAAAGTGGTGATCCGATTTCTGAAAGAACACATTCTTGCACGTTTTGGCACCCCCAAGGCAATAATAAGCGATGGCGGTACTCACTTTTGCAATAAACCGTTTCAATCATTAATGCAAAAGTACGGTGTAAATCACAAAGTATCGCTCGCTTATCATCCTCAAACTAATGGTCAAGCCGAGTTGGCAAATAGGGAGATCAAACAGATTCTAGAGAAAACGGTAAACCCGAACCGCAAGGATTGGTCATTAAGGCTGACCGACGCACTTTGGGCCTACCGTACTGCGTACAAAACAACTCTAGATATGTCTCCCTATCGCATTGTATATGGAAAACCATGTCATTTGCCAGTAGAGTTGGAACACAAATCATACTGGGCAACTAAGATGGTTAACTGTGATTTCGAAAAAGCCGGGCTTGACCGTAAGTTGCAAATTGATGAAATCGAGGAATTGAGAAGAGATGCATATGATAATGCGAAGATAAGCAAGGAACGTGCCAAAATTTTTCATGATAAATCTATTTTAAGGAAAGAATTCAAACTTGGGCACAAAGTTCTTATTTATGATACTCGTCTGCATCTCTTCCCGGGAAATTGAAGTCTCGTTGGACCGGCCCATACATTGTCCGTCATGTATTTCCTTTTGGGGCTGTGCAAGTTGAGGATCCCAAAACCGGCTATGTTTTTAAAGTAAATGGACAACGTTTAAAGCCATTTTTAGAATTCCCAATTCGAGAGGAGTCCACCCCTTTCGAAGACCCGACTTATGCCTAACAAGCATAGGTCGATTCTGTAAATAATGTTTTTTTTTGTAGTATTTTTGAGTTTCAGGAATTTTTGGGCGAGATTGGATCGAGCTGGACCAAGTTGGGGGGAGTGGAAAGGTGTTTCAAGTGAAGAAATCTCATGGGAGAATTTTTGTTGAAGGCATGATCGATCATGGCTTTACCCATGATCGATCATGGGATCAAATTGAGGAGGCAGTGCACTTCCATGATCGATCATGGGCAAAACCATGATCGATCATGGTGAAATTTTCCTGCGGCAGTAGACTTCCATGATCGATCATGGGCAAAGCCATGATCGATCATGGTCCCTCTTAAAAACAGAGCAGCCGTTTCTGAACCCCAAAAATCGTGCCCCATTTTCTCTCTAACTCCCATTTCTCTCCATCTCCCTTCTTCAAACCTTCAACAATCATCATATCAAACCCTCCCCTAGCCTTTCCACCTCCATAAACTCTCAATTTCACCCCCAAACTCCAAACCCATCTACTATCAACACCTCTTTCTCTCTCTAAAAACCCCAAACCCTCAATTTCGAGCCCTACTCCCCAAAATTTTGAAATTTCTCTCTATTTCTCCCCTCTCCCCACATCAATGGCTGCCATTACTCCAGTTAACAAGCCAGAAGAGCTTCAAGCCGCGAGGGGTGGGTACCGCGGGTTCCGTAGCCGTCAGGAGTACGATTGGTGGAATTACGCTTTCAGGAACCGGGCTGTGATGATCGAGAGGCCTGTGATTATTGGTGCCTTGGACGATTTCCCTCAAATGGGAACATTCGAAAGACACGAGGGGTGGGTTCAATATTTGCGACAACCAGGTAATCAATGTAATCTCACTCTATGTCGTGAATTTGTAGCAAGTTTGGTGCGTGTGCCCAATGCTGCTTATGCCTATGTTGCCCACGTACGTGGGAGAACTGTTCCTTTCAACCTCGAGGTTGTTAGTAGAGTTACGGGGATTCCGGCATTGCCGGATGGCAGCTATGACCTCCCTCATTCAGCCCGTATTTTATACCCCACTGATGACGAGTTGGCTACGTTCTTAGCCGGTCGTCCAATGACTTGGATTGGCACGCAATTCGATAGGAACAATTTAGCACCACAATTCAGGACCCTGTGGCTTGTTGTAGCCAATGCGTTAGATCCCACCTCGCACATTCAACATTTGTACACCTATCATGCTTATGTTCTATATGTAATTGCTCGCAATAGGCCGTGTTGTTTGGTTCGCTACATAATGCGAAAAATCATGAAAGTCTATGACACGGTAGCCCATAACGAAACGATAAAATTTGGTGTGCTTCTGACCCGCATTTGTTTGGAGGCGGGTGTCCAAGAAAGGGACACCGATGTCAGAAAGATACAGCGGGCCCCGATAAACAGGTCCTCCCAGGCTAGAGCCGCCGGACAACTGAGAAATAGGCCAAGTTCTTCCACAGCCGCACCACAACAGGGGGATAGCGAAGAAGAAGGAGCAGAGGAAGCAGGAGCGGATGTTCCGGGTCAGTCAAGGCGTAGAAGAAGGGCAAGCTCTGGGCCTGTGGATGACAATAGGGAGTTCATTAGAGAGCAGTTTGAGCAGATGACTGCTTTGATGCAGACCGGGTTTGCTAGCGTCAACGACAGGGTAGAGATTATGGTATTGCGTCAGGACCGTTTGGAGGCAGATATTGCAGCTCAGGTCGAGGCACGAGTTGCAGCTCAGATGACGACTCAGCAGGAGTTCATACGCCAGCAGTTCGAGGCGTTGTATGGTCGTTTTCCACCACCCCCACCTTCTGATATGTGATGATGATGTGATAGCCTGAAAACTCTTTAAGTACCTATATTTATGCTTAGTTTTATTTTATTTCTTTTGGGTTGTATTAGAATTGAGACTTGATGTTAACTCTAGAACTTGGTTTTAATGATTGAATATTATAGTTTTTGCTTTTGAATTCTAATTCTAACCCGTTTTGTGAATAGTTTTTGTTTATCTCTTATTTTTGTCTCATGAAGAGCAAAGTCATTGTAGCCCTTCCGTGCGTTGTTGTTGTTCTCTTTACATTGAGGACAATGTGTGTTTCAAGTGGAGGGGGGTACGTTATTTTGTGTTATTTTGTTTGGCTTGCTATCAGTCATTCCCATGAGTAGAAGAGATTTGTTCAATTTTTTTTTTAGAAGTTTGAAAATTGATGATTGATTGATATTTTGTTCGATGAAGATTATTGTTTCATTAGCTTTTGGCATGAATTCTTTGATCTAGATAGGAATTTGAATGATAATCTAAATTGCCTTGCTCCACTTAGTCTCATATCCCATTATATTCTCATGCTCCACATGCTAGATTGCTTCGGTTGTTTTCAATTCGGTAATAACACCTAGATTTATTTTCATTGAGAGAAGAAAAATTTTTGTCCAAAAATAATGGAAGCTCTTTCGAAAAGATCCTCCAATGAGAGGACAAAAGCATAGCACTTTAATAACTTGGATGACTTTTATCCTAATATTGACTTAAAGCTTCACTTGACTAAATCTTAAGTCTCTTTGTCTAATATTATGGATGGGTATAGGTTGCCATATGGGAAAGGGTGAATAGCTTCCTTTAAGCTCCAATGAATGAGCAGAATTTTGAAAAAATTTCATAAGTGAGACCGCTGCCCCCATAGAGACGAAAACCACCCTGATCTAATTTAGCGAAATTTTCAAGTAAAAGATAAAGAAAGTGCTTAGAATCGACATATCTTGGAGCTTTTGTTTTTGAAAAAGTTCTCTCTTCCTTCTTGAATGATTATGACTCTTTGTGTTTATATCGAATTGTTTGAATCGAAGTCTGGTATTTGAGCATTGGAGAATATGGGATTGTGTTCTAAAGGAGATAGGTGAATTAGATGATCATTCAAAAGTCCGTCATTCTGGAAAATTGACAATAATGCCTCTTGCTTTGCAAATTGAAACTTGAATCTTCATTCTCACCATTCATCATGATCAAACTTCCAATGTTTGTAGGTATCATTTCTGAAAACCTTCACGAGATGCAACTCGTCTTCTTTGGGAACTTAGAAGTTAACATCTTTTTGTATAGAGTTTTATTTTTGTAATTATATATTTTTGTCTTGCTAAGGGACTAGCAAGAGATAAGTCGAGGGGAGTTGATAAACGCATAATATTGTCATGCATAAGCTCTTTCCCAGAGTTGCATGACGCGTTTGTTGCTTTAATTCTGCCTAATTATCCGCTTATCTTGAGATTAGTGTCTTAGCGAGTTTTGTATCTAACATGGCCCAAGTTGGTGTGTATTTTGTAGTATTCCATGTGTTTGTAGGATTGGAGTACAATGGCATTGCATGAAGTGATCAAGAGTAAGCTCGGAGGCTTGCAAAGTGCTGAGTGAAAAAGTTCCAGAGCCATGATCGATCATGGGCAAAGCCATGATCGATCATGGTTGCAAGATTTTCTGGCAGAGCACTTCCATGATCGATCATGGGCATAACCATGATCGATCATGGCCCTTGCAACTTGGCCATTTCACACCCAAAATGGGCTATTTTAGTGGTTCAAGCTATTTTAGATATTTAGTTAGATATTTTGCAACCTTTTAATATATATTATTTCTCTTAGCTTCTAGGCTAAGACATCTAAGTTTTTGTACAAGTTCTAGAGAGAAGTGGGAGCTAAAAACCTTGTAATTTCTTCTTCTTCTTGTAAGTTTACTTTGATTTTAAGAAATGAATGCTTCTTCTATAATTCTTGTTCGAGTATTATGGAGTAGTCTTTTACTAAGGTTACGGAGGTGAACCGCGATATAATATTCGGTGATTTATGGCTCAATCCATGTTTAAAGTTTGAGAAATAGTTGTAAATCCTTTTCTTCTTCATTTCCTCCATTGTTGCAAGCTTTCTAGGTATATTCATAATATTAAGACTTTATATGCCTTGTATATTTAGTGCTTGGTTGTTAATGAACATACAACATATTTATAAGGTTCTAAAAAGCTTGTAGTCCCTTTCCCCCATCCATGGAGTTTTTTCCCTCTTCATAGAAATTATGAATAGTTCTTAAAACTCCATAGATGGATTTCAAATTTGTTTAGCTTATCTTTGATTCATTTATTGATATATTGAGTGCTTCTTACACTTTATGTGATACTTAGACTCTTTATTTTCTACCATATGTGATAAATGATGAGTTGACTAATTTATCCCATAAACTTTATTCCGTTTCATTGTTAGGATTCACTTTATAATTTTCATTCTTTAAATCATGAGATTACCACACTTGCTTGATGTTAAATCTTTTTATGATGAGTTTGTCATATCTATCTCGGATTAGCTTCATCGGGAATGGGTTGCCTTGCTTCACACCCGTAGCTAAGAGGTAGGAATGATAACCTCGTCTTTGGTGGTATGTCGTTTGTCTCTCTCTTGATATAGCTTCAATTCGGGAATGAGTCGCCTAGCGTCGCACCCTTTGCTATTGAGAGATACACCAACATTCCCCATTTCTCGAGAATCCTTGTGTTCTAATCTTAGTATAAGCTAATGATCACCGTTTCTTAAATCGTAACTAATCTCCACCTACCTTAGTGCTTTCTTATTTATTTTCGCATCTGTTTTACATTTACGTTGTTCTACAACAAACCAACTCACAGAAACCAGAAAATCACTTAATCCGTAATCCATTCCATTCCTCTTCACTTATCCCTGTGGTTCGACACTCGGACTTCCGAGACTATATTACAACTTGACGTGCCTGCACTTGGGCTCTATCGCAACGCGTTAATTAAGCGGCGTCAATATTCGCTCTTAACAAATCATAAGGTGAATCCAATACAAAATAATGAGAATCTAACTTTATTTTTTTATCAATTAAAACGGGCATTCAATAGGAAGAATTGTATTTAACATTGAAGCATTAAATTGGTAGAATCAATTAGCATGAATACGTGCAAAGGAATCAATTAAATATACTCATCATCCCTAGCACAAATTTAGGCTAGCATAAGAAAAATTAAATAAACAAGAAATAATAAAATTAAAGTAAACTTAGTTGGCATTAAATAAATTAATTGAAACAAATCTCCTGTCTTCTATTCATCAAAGGAAAAAGAAATAAAAAGAAAAACAAAGAAAAGAAAAGAGA
>CM038464.1:65405891-65579701 GCA_021464415.1 Lonicera japonica
GTATAACCATCGAAGGCTGTTGAAGTGCCTAATTCCTGGAAATTAGAAGGCGTTGAGAACAAAGAAATTGTTGGAGTTATCATTTCTATCTAGTACCAACACGTTTGAGGTTAAGAAAAGATCTCTTACAGGAAGGTTGGCTAGAGATTTCTTGTAAAACCACTAGCCCTACTCAGTTCATAATGAAAAGATTTTCATCTTTTTTGATTCCCTTTATTATTTTCATTATGCACATAAAAGAGGAGCCGTATGAGATGAAAATCTCATGTACGGTTCTGGAACGGAGATTCTTTGAATTGAATGACGACTATAACGAATGTCAGCTCAATCTGAAGGAAATTTTGCGGAAGCCTTATAGAATTATTATAAAGCTATGCAACTCGAAATTGATCCCTATGATCGAAATAATATACTCTATAACGTAGGACTTATCCATACAAGTAATGGAGAGCATACGAAAGCTTTGCAATATTACTTTCAAGTGCTAGAACGAAACCCATTCTTACCACAAGCTATTAATAATATGGCCGTGATATGTCATTACGTGTGACTATCTCCACTATAGAAAGAAAAAGGGAAAGAAAGATAAAATCAACTAGTAAATACTAGAAAAAATAGGCTTTCTACATATGCATCGTCTAAAATAACAATTTTTATCAAAAGTAAGAAAGATAAACTTCATAGAAGTCAAAATATGAAGAAATAGATATGCCTAGCTCTTTTATTTTATGGATAAAGGATCTAATTGATAAAGTAAGCACTGTAAAGATCGATTAGCAAGGTTTTGGGCCGATATAATAAGAACAGCTTACTTATGTCATGATGTGAGATAAGCATTAGGAATCTACTTATGTAATAGAGTTGACTCCCTAAGGTATTGAGCAGCAGCGTAAGATCAAATCCCAAAGAGGGTAAGTCTTTTCTTTCTTAACAAAGAAAGTCTTTTTTCAAAATTCTATATCCATTTCTATATGAAACCAATATAGTTACCTTTTAGAAAATTCTAATGATATGGGAAATGCCTATGCTTTATTCTTTGGAAGGTAAAAGAAAAGATAAATCGAAAACTGATTATTATGAATCCAAATCCAAATTTCATATTGATGTTCGAAACTCATGCCATGCCATTAACCTTTTTTGGTTAACTCCCCCAAATGGGATATATCTATGAGAAATATCATTCAGTTAAATAGGCTAGATTAATATTGGACACCAAAGAATTTTTGACTGCTGAGCCGTAAGAGGTAGGAAACTCTCAAGTAAGGTTATAAGGGAAGGAATTGACCCACCTATTATGACCAAGGAGAATAGGCCATTCGACAGGGAGATTCTGAAATTGCGAAAGCTTGGTTATATGAAGCCGCTGAGTATTGAAAAGAGCTACAACGCTTACTCCTAGTAATGATATTGAAGTGCATAATTGGTTGAAGATAACCAGGCGTTACGAATAAATGAAGACACCATTTAAGAATTACTAGGGTATACCTATGCTATCCGGGATGGTAAATTAAAAAAGAACTAATAATAAAATAAAAAATAATAATGTGTGATGAATCTAGATTGACAAACTTAGTGTAATACCCCGTGTTCCTTTTTTCGCGTTGACCTTCTCTTAAGCCCGGTAAGGCTTAATCTCCATTAGAGCGCAAACATTAGGATCCGATCCCTTTGTACTTGACCCGATACTTCTTGAATGTCATGGTAGATATATTAAGTTTGAGGGAGAAATCGTTACGTTATTTGGGTGGTTTGGATTGAAACCGAGGTGTAAATCGCGTGTTTCGACTTTTCGTGATTCATATATTTTTGGCCAACTTTGAGAGGCCATAACTTCTTCATCCGATGTACAAATAACTATCCGTTTATGGCCACATCTTCATTTCTTTCCCCTCTACAACTTTCATGTTTGGGCCAAGTTGAGATTCAGTATTTCGAGGTCCATTTTTGGCTCAGAAAGTCATATACTGCTGCAGTGACTTCTATGATCGATCATGGTTCTTCATAGGGGTTCTAGAGGGGTTAATGATCGATCATGGGGACCCATGATCGATCATGGTTCAGGCCTGACGAGTTTTTAAGCGTTTTAAACCCGTTTTTCATCCATTTTACATCCACCACTCCACATTTTCGAGCCACGCACATACGCATACATCTAGAGAGTTCTAGAGAGAGAGAGTGGGAGATTATTGAGTTATTCTTAAGGCTTCTTCATTCCTACACAAGATTTGGGGCTAGCAAGCACTATTCATCATCTTCATCACGTCGTTCCTCCATTGAAGCTCTAAAGGAGAAGCTAGGATTTCCTGCTTGAAGTGTCTACGTTTCTCCAAGCTTTCCAATCTTGTGGATTATCATCAATAGAGGTGGGAACGCTAGTACTAAACCCTTGGTTTCAAATTATTGTTTTTGCATTAGAGTTTTCTACTTAAAATGGGGATTTTCCCTAAAACCCTAGGTTTGTGATGTGCATGTGGGTTGATTTGATTAAAGGCTCAATTAGTGAAGCATATGGATAGATTATCACATATATATCATGTATTATCACTTCTTACCATACTATGAGCCTTAATTTCTCACATACACATCATACCCACTTCGTAGCCTAAAGGAATGAATTAGGCTAGAGGGGATTTCGGGATAATGCTTGGATTATGGTTGATTATGGATTATATGGAATAGATATGCACATATACGTAAATAATTAAGAGTGTTGAATGTTATCCATGTGTGTTGAACCAGAGAACCCGTTAGGGCATAATGAAACGCAATGACCCTTGAGTCTAGAGCTTTTTACGATGCATGGTAGGCACTAGTAACAAAAACATGATCTAGATGGTATCTAATGATGTAGTAAACATTGTCGATAGGGAATAGGTTTCCTTGACCGGGATTGGATATATCTAGAAAGAGTCATATGTATACCCGCTGAACTACAAGCACGATAATCAATACATAGTTGGGTTACATGGCTTGGGAACTACCATAAACGCTAACGGCCTTAGTTTTATACTTATGGTTCATATGAGATATAACGCTCTAATAATGAACTAGTTGGCCATGGAATGTGGATAGCCACATCTCAATAAGGCTATGGACTATAAGCGTGATGACGATGCTTGTGTTAACGATGATAATGTTGATTAATAAATAGTCGGCGATTGGATATTGTATATACATTTATAATGATTGCCATATATATGATGAATAATGTGATGAATGATGATTTGATTAATGATACGATACGATCACATATATGGGCTGGATATGATAGACCGAGCACCGAGTAGCTCCCACGTGACTCAAAGACGGGCCGCCTATTGCTGCCCATGGGTGAAAATCCCTAAATCGTGCACGGGGAAATGAAGTTGGTGACTCCTCCGGTGGTTGTGATTTCCCACAAAGGAGAGCCCACTCTTTATATCTTGCCTTCCCATATGACTATGTATTCTAGGTTCGATGAGTTTTTTCAGTAAGCGGAGTAAGTCCCGTGCGCCACTACTTACCCAATGGTGAGTTTTCGGAAAGTAGTTGGGCTACTAATGGTCATCACTCTGCTAAGGTATCTACTGGTGTAGTTCCTTCCAGAGTGTCGATGTGGTTTATATGAGGTGTTCTCCTCGTTAACTATTCGGAGTGTCATTCCCAAGAAAATGTCTTGAGGGATTATCTCCGAATGACTTACTTAGAGAATCAAGTCCCTAAGCCACTCCCCACTTGGATGACACATGGACAAGAGCCTTCAGAGTCTGTTTCTTTGGGCCTAGACGACCCCGGACTTGATTTATAGGACGTTAGATGATTGGAGATATTTATTTAGCGGATAATAGTATACATAGGATAGCAATGGCCATTCATAATATTCTAATGCCTAAAGTTGAAAGCTATCATGATCAATGGCCCTTGGGTAAGGAATATATGCGTGGGAGTTCATGTCGTCACGAGACTTAATAGCCGGATCATAATGAACCTAAAGCACTAATAATTGAAGTGGAAATTATAGCTAATGTAATAGCTAGATTAGAGAATAGTGTGGTGCGCTATAAGGATAAGCCAGTGATAGAGCCTTTTAGATGGCCAAGTATCGAATTATAACACACTATAATTAAAGGGGAAACAATAAATACTTGGCCAATAGTTACGACTTACAGAATAAGGACAGATAGCATAGAAGAGCGTGGAGTTACACTTAAGAGTGGATAGCTTGTAACATGTCGAACCTTAGGAAGCTAGAGTTTGATACAAGCTGGCTTTAGACTATCGATCTCCTCAAGTTGTGAAAATTCCTTGGAGGTTTATCTTATGGATTGGTTAGAGGAGAGATCAGGTTGTCGGGTAGATGGCTTCCGGTGGCTAGGATAAGAATCCTAGCGGGGTTCGCATGCACTCGTGTATGATTGCATTGCATAGCATGATTTCCAAGCATTGCATAAAAGTAAAGTGTTTACTTTCTATATAAAATGCACACGTGTGTGTTTGCAATGTATATTTTCATATATCAAACTCTATAGTTCCCACTAAGCTCGGATTTAGCTCATCCCATTTTCTAACAGTTTTGCAGGCTAGGCTTCGGGGTGGAGCATGTGTATCATCTAGAAGCCTCTAATGTCGAAAGAACCTCATAGTCCTTAGACCAAGGACCATGTTGTATAATATATTTTGTTATATTAAACTATTTGTATTCATCTATGGACCCTAAAACTAATTTGGGTGATGGACATTGTTTCCGAACTTGTATAAATGGTTTTTATATATGTGGAGTGGATTTGAAATTGTGGTTGGAAAGTGATTATTCATATTGTATTGGTTTTAAACCTTACAGGGCGGTTTGTTACTGAAATGGACTGCATATGTCGAGATTTTCCAAAACGAGACTTTCTAAAGATTATGTTTTATCAAAGAAAAGTTTTTAAAAGTTGTAGTTTTCATATTTTAAACCTACTGTTGCGCACGGTATCCATGACTAACCGGGTCCCGGAGGTGAAATCTTATAACGGGATTCGGGGTGTCACACTTAGGTTCAATATATCTTCATGCTAGAAAAACTAAAAGTAGACCAGATTGGACCGACTTGCTTTTAATTTTTTAGAAGAATATATTAATCATATTTTTTTATTTTATTTTGATCTTAGCAAACTAAGTTTTTAACAAATTAAACTCAAGGCCATATGTGAAAATAATTCAATCACGTATGTTGGTATGATTTGAAAATAGTTAAAAAATTTGACTGATATATTGTGAACACTCCAAAAAATGACATACTAAGATGACCAATAATGTATGAACACATAAAGTATATATCTTTAAATGTTGCTCAATGATTTTTATTAGTAGATTTTAAATATTAAATATTAAATTTTGAATTTTTTTTTGAATTTTTTAAATATCTATTAAAGATCATAATTATTAATACAAAAAAAATATTAAATTTTGAAATGGAAATGAAAATAATTTACCAAAGATGTAACTTTTCACTTAAATTCAAATTAATCATATTAGTTAATCAATCTTTCAAAAAAGACTACAAATTATTAACATAAATTAATATTTAAAATTCACCATAACAAGTTAGATGATATTTGTATCTTTCTTCATGGATTAAATACTTCCTCGATCTTATATTAAAAGTGTTAATTTTAACTTTGTCATATTCTGAAAAATGCACTAATTTCAAAACTAATGATTTTTTTTAATTATTTTTTATAAGCACTATTGCACGACAATTGTAGATCCAGTTATTCATGTCTTGAAGGAGAGGGGGAGGACTTGAACTTAAGACCCCGGGATTGGAAACCAACCCCTTAACAACTCAAAAAGCACCCTGGGTCTCAAACTAATGAATAATTGATAACCCAATTTTTCATAAAATTTCGTATAGCGAGCATTATATCCTCTCCAAAGCACTTCCATTTCAAATTTGTTGCCTGAAATATTGATGGACAAAGCAACCCCTTAAAAGCCAACATATTATTTTTAATGTTCCCAAAGAGCCCTTCTATGCCGATGGTAGTCTACCTCCTTTTTCTTTCACATATATTGAGCTAGTAACTTAAATACATTAACATTTAAGGGCAAGACTATATCTCCTTTAAACATATTATCAAGCAACCAAATAAGAAGTTCAGTCCAACGTAACATAATACAAATTATTTTAACCTTTTTTCTTAAACTTTTAGTAATATAGAATGCCATTATATTTAAAGACGAATAAAAACTCACGACATTGTTCATTGTGCTTCCAACACCACCAGAGGCAGGCATGCGAGCTCCTGTCTTAATTTGGCATGTAAAACTATGATGTAGCAGAATTTGCCCGAGATTTACATGAATGTGCGGGACCGCCATAAGGCCCGCGTACCCCATCACCTCGAGACTTAGTTTTTATGTTTTAATAAAATAGGATTTTGTTAATCCTCCTTTAAAGAGGGTCATGGTGACCCTTACATTTGATTTGTGGATACAATAAAATAATAATAAAATAGTTATGGTGAGTCCCACACTTTTATTACATTCACCAATTAAATGCAATGGTTACCATGACCCTCTTTGAAGGAGGGCCAACAAAGTCCTACTCGTTTTAATAGGTTTACTTTTCTATTAGGACTTTATTTCTTTTTATGTTTTGCTTTCCTTATTGTCATAGGATTACTTTTCTTGTCTTTTTCTTATTGTATTAAGATTACTTTCCTTATTATCATAGGATTATTTTCCTTACTATTTAGGATTGTTTGCCCTATATAAAGGGGTAGAATGCTATACTTTATTCATTAATTACATTATCATTCCTTTTTAATAAAGATTTAAAGTTTTTACTATCTCTCTTGGAGATTTAATCTCGTTCTTAAAATTCAACGTCGATAGGTTCCTTATCCAATAACCTGACTACGTCAAGTGGTATCATAAGAGGATTTGCCTTTAAAGATGGCAAGTGACAAAGTTGATGGTAAGAGCAACCCAGGCAACATCGATCATAGGGTCAAAGCCTTGAGTGTGGTGGTCAAAGGTGAGTAGCGACAATTGATTGCCGGGTTGATCATAATTCATAAACGCCAATCTTAGGCAAAAGGTTGATGGCGTGTATGCCGAAGGAATTGCCAAGGTCAACTTGTTAACCATGGACATTGTGCATCAAATTTCAATGAAGAAGATCAAACTGTAGGAAACACTTGACGATGCCAAGGCACAAACAATGCTCACGAGTTCGCGATTTCTACCTCAATGTGGGTGTCCCGTAATTTAATGAAAATCTTAACATTAAGGATTTGTCTCATTACTTTTTTTGTTATGATCAACGTGAGCGAACATTCGTACTACCAAGTACACATTGGAAGCTAGCTTTTGAATGGCCATTTAAGCAAACAATAGTTTGTAAATTGGTTATTTTAAAGGAAGAATGAGCAAAGCATATTTATGACGCGCTCAAGAGGACGTTCAATTATGGTGGCATGAATTTCAACAGGATCGATGCAGATTTGCTGGTGCACCTCCTATCAACACGTGTGGATTAATGGTATGATTGTTAATCGAAGAATATTATCCTAATGATTTTGAAGAGGTTATGTCATGCATTATGATAAGAAGCTATATTCGTTGCTCAAAATAACTCGATCAAAAACCCTTATGTACCTATACTTTATTTATCAATTACATTATCATTCCTTTTTAATAAAGATTTAGATATTTTACCCTCTCTCTTGGAGATTTTATCTCATTCATAAAATTCAACGTCGGTAGGTTCTTTATCCAATAACCTGATTGCGTCAAATGGGATAATAAGAGGATTTGCCTTTAAAGATGGCAAGTGATAGAGTTGATGGAAACAACAACCTAGGCAACGTCGGTCATAGGGTCAAGGCCTTGAGTGTGGTGGTCGAATGTCGGTAGAGACAACATATGGGGGGATCATTTCTGTCAAGAAATTCGCCAATTGATTACTCGATTGATCATAATTCATAAACGCCAATCTTTGGCAAAAGGTTGATGGCGCGCGTGCCGGAGGAATTGCCAAGGTCAACTTGTTAACCACCGACATTGTGCATCAAATTGCAATGAAGATCAACTTGTTGGAAACACTTGACGATGCGAAGCCACAAACAATGCTCACAAGTTCGGCGATTTCTGCCTTAACGTGGATATCCAACAATTCAATGACAATCTTAACCTCAAGGATTTGTCTCATCACTTTTTTGGTTATGATCAACATGAGCGAACATTCATACTACCAAGTACACATTGGAAGCTAGCCTTTCAATGGCCATTTTAGCAAACAACAATTTGTAAATTGGTTGTTTTGAAGGAAGAATGAGCAAAGCATATTTATGACGCGCTCAAGAGGACGCTCAATTATGGTGGGATGAATTTCAACAGGATCGATGCAGATTTGCTAGTGCACCTCCTATCAACACGTGTAGATTAATGGTATGGCTGTTAATCGAAGAATATTATCCTAATGATTTTGAAGAGATTATGTCATGCATTATGATAAGAAGCTATATTAGTTGCTCAAAATAACTTGATCAAAAATCCTTATGTACCTATAAAATATATTATAACGTAGATAGTAATAGTAAGGGGTCAAATCGACGGGACTTGTTTAGGAATCAAGGAAAACAAAATTGACAAAATAATATATTTAGAATAAAACTATTTTTTTTGTTTGATAAATGCTTACTTTTCTTAGGAATAATTAATACTAATAAAATGAAATGAAAGGAAAGAGTTGTTTTGGAGAAAAAATGTGGAGGGATTTCAAGATTTAAGAATCCACCACCAAATTATCAATGGATATAGAAAGATATATTATTGCATATTTATACCCAAAATAAATTATATACTAGTTTGATCAAATGGAATCATCTATGGTATGTAGAGTGAACCCAAAAGCTAGCCAAATAGTATTTGACAATTTATTTGTTTATAAGAGATTTTTCCCTTAAAGATCCATATTTTCTAGCTTCTATTAGAAATAATAATAATAATAATAATATGAGGTTGTCACTCACTCACATTAACACTTAAGAACTAAAAGATAAATTTGCAAAATAAAATGAATTCAAGAAAATCCTATGGTATG
Source organism: Lonicera japonica (assembly GCA_021464415.1). Lineage (NCBI taxonomy): Eukaryota > Viridiplantae > Streptophyta > Magnoliopsida > Dipsacales > Caprifoliaceae > Lonicera > Lonicera japonica. The sequence goes on from CM038464.1 coordinate 65,414,962, forward strand.
TAGCTCATCTCTTAAGTCAAATATAAAAACCAAAGTTGGATAACCTATCGTATGTAGAGTAATCTAAAGATCTTATTTAAGAAAAATCATAAATGAGTATATTTATGCAATACCATAAAATTTTAAATAACAAATAAAAATGAGGTTTCATCTCTCCCCTTGAGAGGGTGATTAGCCTTCCATAAAGATAGAAGAACAAAACATATAATAAAATGACTCCTTAAATATCTCCAAATATGTGAGTAAAGTGATACAAGAATTTCTCTCAACACTCTCAAATTTTGTCTCCTTCACCAAATAAAACAATAATACAAGAAGATGAAAAATATGAAACACTCAAATACTTTTTCTCTATGCCATGGTCTTGTTTCAAGCTCTCCTCTCTTGGCCAAATATAAGTGAATATATGTGTGAAAAATAGAAGATAAGTTTAATGAGAAAATAGACAATAGGGTGAGAGGGATGGAGTGTGTAAGGGAAAATGGTAGAAAATTGTCTAAAGAGTGGAGCGTTGGTTAAGGTGTCGGTGCTTGAAAAAGATTTTAAAATATGAGAATGGCCCCCACACACTTTTGGATTTTTTTTTCTTTTTTTTACTTTTTTTTTCTTTTGCTGCAAGAATTTTGCACTGCTATTTCGGATCTCGAGATGGCCAAATTTGAAAATATTCTGAGCTGGAAAGTTATAGCTCTCAAAATTCTATTAACTTTATGCTCATGAAACACATAATTCGATGCTCCGAGCAAAAAATTATGCTATATAAACTATCTGAGTCGCTTTAGGTGTCATGTCTTACAAATTCAACAAAGTTAAGCATTTTATTGCATCAATTCAAACTAAGACTTGCAAAACAACTAAATGTCAACATTAGATAATATAATGCAATTTTTGACACTTAAAATTAGGCATTAAGGGAAATATAAATAACATTTTTTAGTGCTTATCAAGTTAACCAACTTTTTGTTTGGATTTACGAAGATTTTGAGCAGGTTGAAGTTCAATCACAAAATTCTTTTATAAAAGATGTGCCAACAAAGAATGTTGACACATGTTCAATTCAAGCCATTTAATTTACTTTTTCAACTATTTTAAGTGTTGACGTGGCATTCGTAAGATTACTTAACCTTTATAAGTTTGTTAATTACATATAACACCCTAAATGTTTACCTTCTATCTCACTTTGGTCCATGATGTTACAATTTGCTCGTTTAAAACCCAAAAGTTTCAATCATGTCTCACTTTGGTCCAAAATTGGACGGTTCCGTCAATTTTGGACAGAAAATAATCATAATTTAAAAAAAAAATCCCCAAGCCATTTTCACAAGGCCATATCTCACTTGATTCACGTCCAAATGATGCGATCCACATATGGTTGGAAAGCTCTTACAGCATAGATTAAAAATACGCTAATAATACTCAATAATAAGCAACTTAAATGCCTCAAAATCGCTGCCAAAGTTGGTAAAAAATCACAATTTTTAAAAAAAAGTTTGACCGAGCCATTTTCACAAGGCCATATCTCACTCGATTCACATCCAAATGATGAGATCCACATATGGTTGGAAAACTATTATAGCATAGATTACAAATATGCTAATAATATTCACTAATAAGCACCTTAAATGCCTCGAAATCGCTGTCAAAGTTGGTAAAAATCACAATTTAAAAAATAAAAAGTTTGACCGAGCCATTTTCACAAGTTCATATCTCACTCGATTAACATCCAAATGATGCGGTCCACATATGGTTGGAAATCTCTTACAGTATAGATTATAAATACGCTAATAATATTCAATAATAAGCACCTTAAATGCCTCGAAATCGCTGCCAAAGTTGGTAAAAATCACAATTTAAAAAAAAAAAAATTGACCGAGCCATTCGAGTCATTTAAGGTGCTTATTATTGAATATTATTAGCGTATTTGGAATCTATATTGTAAGATCTTTCCAACCATATGTGGATCGCATCATTTGGATGTGAATCGAGTGAGATATGGACTTGTGAAAATGGCTCAGTCAAACTTTTTTTTTCTTAAATTGTGATTTTTTACCAACTTTGGCAGCAATTTCGAGGCATTTAAGGTGCTTATTATTGAGTATTATTAGTGTATTTGTAATCTATGCTGTAAGAACTTTCCAACCATATGTAGATCGCATCATTTGAACGTGAATCGAGTAAGATATGACCTTGTGAAAATGGCTCGGCGAAACTTTTTTTTTTAAATTCTGATTATTTTCCGTCCAAAATTGACGGAACCGTCTAATGTTGGACCAAAGTGAGACACGATTGAAACTTTTGGGTTTTAAACGAGCAAATTGTAACATCAAGGGACCAAAGTGAGATAGAAGGTAAACATTAAGGGTGTTATATGTAATTAACTCTTTGTTTAATATCTAAAGTGTTTTGACAACTTATCTTTACCTACATCAACAAGATTGTCTTGATGGTGGAAGCAGTGAGCATCAATTTGGCATTGAAATTAATGGTGAAAAACAATTGGCAAAGCCAATCAAAGAATATTTGTCATACACAAAATTTGAATGTAGTGAAAATATTACACTGTAGAATCATGTGGTTAGGCGGATGAAGTTTCTTGAGAAGCTTCAAAATAAGCTTAATTACATCAATAAATTGAAGATTCTACTATTTTTGAATCCGAAATTTATACACTTGAAGTATTTAAAATATTTATTTAGTTGGCACGAAGATATAAATTTCCATCATTAAACTCGAGGACGAGTTTTTCACAAGTTGGAGGAGACTGATGTAGAAAAATTTGCCCGAGGTTTACATGAATGTGCGGGACTACCACGAGGCCTCGCACACCCACCACCTTACACTTAATATTTTTAATAGGTTTACTTTCATTTAGGACTTTATTTTTTTTCGATGCTCTGTTTTCCTTATTGTAATCATGCATCGATTTTATCTTTTCTATGATTATGTTCCTTATTATCTCAATAGGAATCAATTCTTTCCTTAAAGGTATGATTCACACGAAAGAAATCAAATTTCTTGTCTTTCCCATAAAGGTAGTCCCTAAGTTCCTGTCAAGTTTCCCGTTTTGTCCTAAAGGTAGTTTTACACTTTCCCTTGTCTTTTGTCCCTAAACTTTATTTATCCGAGTTTCCACATCCAATGTTTTCACCATTATTTTCCGTTAATAAATTTATGTTGATGTATGGGCATTTGTCACAAAATATTATTTATGATAAGAGATTGATAATATATCTCATCCTCCAAGCCCCCGAAAAAAAAATATATATACATATACAAATGAAACATCAATGTGTTCTCTCATCAAAAAGTTGTTTTTCAATGGGAACAAATAGCAGTCATTTTATTGATGAGTACGGGGTTGTTTTAGGTCAAGTCAACAAATGAAAAAGCAGTATTCTGTTTGGTGCTGCCTTTCGAGCTCGAAGGCAGCAATTGAAGGCAATTACATGCACGATTGAGGTAACTTTGCCTTTTACATACTTGGACGTTCCCATGTGTAAAGGTAAGCCTTTCAAGAGACATCTTATAAGTGGAGGGTTGGAAAGGGTCTACTCTATTAGTGGCAGGTCATATTCGGCATTTTTTTAATTCGGTTATTCATTGTAAGTTGTTGCACTCTTCACCATCTATGCTGAGGAACAGCCCCTAATTAAGACAGAGAAAGCATACATAAGACGTTGAAATATCTAGAATTGATCCTAATTAAGACATAGAAAGCATACATATATATATGCATATATTATGTTCCCCTCTTAAAAATATAACACAAGATATCAATTTATTCAAGACTAATTCAATTTTTTAGCGTCGTCGGTACAACCATAAGTGGTGTTGCCTTCTGCAGTGTAAGGCCGAATTTGTCAGTCATGTCCAGTTCTTCAATTGTCATGCCACCGGGGAGCTTCCACTCAAAATGATACACAAGTGATGCTATCATCAGGCTCACCACCCTTTGAGCAAGATAACAATCTTTTATTTCCATGTTCCATAAAAAACAGTCCTATTTTTTCACTTTATTTCCATCAAAAACAGTCCTTAATTTTCACTTTATTTCCATCAAAAACACCCCCTGAGGAACATCAGAAACAGTCTTTAAATTCCATGTTCCAACAAAAACAGTCCTTTGAACGGAGGATGAGAAAGAAGAAGAGAAGGTGAATTGAAGCAGAATGATTTAGAATCAGATCTCTCTCTTGCTATGTTTTTGTACATGAGAATGCTTGGAGGGAATATAAGGAGCAAACATATTCATTTTGGAGGGAAAATTTAATGGCAAATGGACCAAAATACCCAAATAACATAACATGCTCCGTCCATTTATTTAACGGAAAGTGGAGCGAAGTACTAAAGTGAAGCGCGGTGGAAACATTGGGGTGTGGAAACTCGGAAAATTAAGTTTAGGGACGAAAGTGACAATTAAGACAAACTTCAAGGGACTAAAGTGTCGAAAACTCTTGGTAAAGCATTGAAAGTATTTAGGTAGGGGTATTATTGTCCAAAATTTTTGTAATAAATATGCTAGGAAATCACAAGAGAAAATCAATCTCATGAACTTTGATAGGAATGACTTTACCCCCCCCCCCCCCCCCCCCCCCCCACTTTCCCCTCTGTCAAGAAAATGTTTCCAGAATTTGCTACCAAACAAAGGAAATAAAAGATTTAGAGTTTTTACTTTATCTCTTGGAAATTTTTATCTTATACATGGAATTCTACGTTGGTAGGATCTTGATCCGGTAACCCCGCTGCATCAGATTTTTATGTCCAATATTCCTTTACAAACTCAATTTGACGGATCTCGCTTTGTGGAGGATGATTCCCTTTGTTTCTTTGATGAGCATCATTTGTGCACTCGAACAATATATAGAAAAAACAGATATACAAATTATTGCGTAGATAAATCATTGAAGGAGTAAATTCTTCTAGAGAGAACCTTTTTAATTTTCAAAATCTAAACCATCAAATCCAATGGTCCTTGTGACGCAGGTACAAACCCCCCACCCACACACACACACACACGAACCTACTCTTGCTACAATGTTGCAAAGAATGCAAAGAAATAGGGTGCATTATGTTAACCCTCCTAATTATTGAGTGTAATTATTGCACCTTCTTAATTAAAAAATAGAGTGAAATGTCTAAAAATCCAATATTAAGCTAAGGTAATCAATTTTGAAATATTTTAGGATATAAAATACTTACTGAAATATTAATTTAGACCTTATTTTACAACACAATTGTATCAAATTAAGCTTTATCGTTAATGAAATGGGGCATTAACCTACTTAAATATAGAAGAGACAGTCAGGTTTCTCTAAGGTGACTGTCAAAAGTAACTTATAAATTATTGTTCACCACCACATGCAGATTTTTTTAAATTAAATATATTGTACAATTTTTTTATGCGTACATTTTAGTATTGAGAAAGAATATAGTATTGAGAAACAACATATATAGCTAGTGTCATGTATGGTAGCTAGGCAGTGGTGTAGTAAAAAAAATCGGTCAATGAGATCATTCGGTGATGTATTTATAATCCCAAACTAATTGTACTGACTAAATTATTAATATAAAAAATGAAAAATGAGTAATGCTTCTAGGCCCTAGAAATAGAGAATAAAAAGTACATGTATCTCTATCATGCAAAATGCATTTGGGATACAAGGACATATTTTGGGCAGATCAAATAGCTTTTTATACTAGAAATTTTCGTTTTCTTCAAAATTCAAGTGGTGTCAATTATATACTCCAACTCTAATGTATCCAAAATAAACTATATATAATCTAAATATTAAGTGTGATTATTAGACCCCATACATATGAAGGTGGTCACACCCACGATGGCAAGGCATATATAATGCGAGAAAAAATGTGTAAAAGGACAACTACTAGACTTGACTCAGTGGTTATTGCCATTTATTCAGCTTTAATTGTAGTAGATTGAGAATTCCCCGGTTGAACCCTAGTAGTTGAAAAAAATATTTTGTAGCCATGCATCGAATATGGTCTAAACTGTGAAGGAGAATTAATTAAGATACGCGAAAATTAGCCTGAACACTACTTGGTATTTTTTTTTAAAAGGGACAAAAAAGGGTAAAATAAAAAAGTTGGAAGGGACCAAACCTTATCCTAGGACAATCTTTTAGCCTTACCGACATAAGTAGTTAGGTTATGCCTCACGGCTACATTGATTTGTGCAAAAGCGCTGTGTAAAATATAAAATTAATTTACACATTTTTTTTTTTTTAAAAAAAATTAAGGGAGGTCTAAGTCTCTCCCTTCATCCTACAAATAAAGGAAAACCCCCCACCCAACCCCATGAGTCGAACCCTTGACCTCAAGACAAGGGTGGAGGTTGCCTACCACTGGGCAACAAAAATGATATAACTAAAAATGATATAGTTCTTTCTTTCTCCTTAATTTTTTATAAAAACTTTAAATGATATAACTAAAAATCTAAAAATTAGTTTTTAATATAATTTATATATTTGAAATCAATTCATCGAGAGCAACGAAATAAAATCTATTTTGACTATAAAATTATGTATAAAAAAAATTCATAAAAAACTATTGAACAATTCATATAATGATACATTACAGTTGTATGATTTTTATTGATCCACTTAAATTTTATACATAGGTACCATTGGAGCACAAAACAAATGTGTATAATTTATGTGTAAAACTTCCTCACACATAAAATTTTACACAAAAAATATCAACAACTATTGAAAATACTCTTACAATCTCCACAATACGTATATGTGATGGTAAAAGTATACATTAGGGACACTTTTATCATCACCGGGTCTTTAATTCAAGCCAGCAACATGCCACAATAGTAATAAATATTCTCTTTATTTTAAATTAATAGTCCCAACTAATTTTGTCAGACTTGCACAATCTTAGATACATTCAAGGGACACAACACGATGTTCTCATTTATGTTCGTGAATAGTTAATTTTTTGTAGGTAGATGTAATTAATTAACTCCCTCTTGTATGTGTAACACCTCACTTTGAATGTGTGTGCAAACTTACCCACTAGATCCGAATGTTCAACTTACCCCCTCAAAAGTACTCACCATTATTGATAATATAGATAAGATAGAGATTTTTTGGACCACTTTTTTTTTGCAACAGAAGAAAAACATGTTCCTTTTTTGTTTAGTGTTGGAAACGCATATTTCATACTATGGGGAGTTTATCCACATTGTCTCCGTGCCGGTTGGTAATAAACCCCGAGGAGGAGGTAGCTAGGTTTGTGAATGGATGTCCGGAAATTTTATTATGTTTGGTATTTGAATCTGAATTTTGTAAATATTTATCCGTACAGATATTTAAAAAAGAGAATTTGGATAGTGTTTTTAAATTTCCGAATAAACGGTTACGGATAGGGATAATGATAGATTTTGCCAAGGATAATCGGTATCCGAGGTAGATTATCTATATGCGGATATCCGTTTTACCAAATATACATAACTGCTATAATTTAATTTGTATAGCCTAGTAGATATGTCCAAGCTAGCAATGCACAAGCTTAGTCTGGGCTTTGTCATTTGGATTTATGTGGTGTTTATGTTATAATTATTAGGTGAAACTTATTGGCTGAAAAAGATAAATAAAGTAAATTCATTATTTGAGTTCAAAGTTTGATATAAAATAGTAGTCATTATTTTAATATGTTTTGCAATGCTTTGTTTTACTTATCGACTTGTAATTAAATAGACCATGTAGACAAATATATTTTTGATTGAATTAACAAAACATAGGGAAGCGTGTACATAATTATATGAAAAATGTATAAGGATATTATCCGAATCCGAAGAATTCGATAAGATAAGGATAAAAATAGTTTAGTGTACTATCCAAAGGGATAAGGATGAAAATTTTGATAGCATATTTAAAAAATAATAATGTTATAGATAGTGTGGTATCGGATCTATATCCCATCCGTTTACACCCCTAAGTAATTAGCATATATATATATATATATTTATATGTGTGTGTTATATGAGTTCTCACTAATCTTTCTTACTAAATTAAAGAATTTTAACAGATATTTTATTTTATTTTATTAAAGATTGATCTTAAAGCGTACAATGGTACTGAAAGTTAGATTTAGTCATTTCGCTGTCATATTGGTTCTTTTATCAGACATCTTTAAGAGAACCAAATTAAGAAATGTACTTTGTTTTTGGTGGTTAAGTTTGAAAGGAGTGAGTTGTTAATAATTTAACCCTTTACAGTTTACCTGTTTTTGCACTTTCATTTCATGAAATTCATTTTGCGTAATATTCATACTTAAAGTTTGTTCCGATTTACTTTAGTCTAAAACTCCACACGCCGTTAAATCTTTGGACGAAAAAGAACATGTGCGTTGCACATGGGCACTGTAGTGGGGCAAAAAGGTTAAGCCACTATAATACTCTCATATATGTTTGTTTCAAGACTAAATTATAGGGCAAAATCAAAGTGTGGAGTTGAAAAAACAGCATCAAGAAAAAATAAACAAATTAAAGCATTTTAGTTACATTGAAAGCTCTAATTAGGGCATATATGTTTGTTTCAAGACTAAATTATAGGGCAAAATCAAAGTGTGGAGTTGAAAAAACAGCATCAAGAAAAAATAAACAAATTAAAGCATTTTAGTTACATTGAAAGCTCTAATTAGGGCAAAATAAGTTGGGAATTAGAGCATTTTAGTGGTTTGACTGTTTTACCCCACTACAATGCCCACATGCAACACACATGGTTTTTTCATCCAAAAACCTAACGGTGAGTGGGGTTTCGGACTAAAGTAAAAATGGGAGCAAACTTTAAGGATGGGTGTTATGCAAAATGAACTTCATGGACGAAAGTTTAAAAATAAGTAAACTTTAAGGGGGCAAATTATTAATAACTTGAAAGGAGAGCACATTTTGTTACTAATTTTTGGAGTGAGTTCAATGTAATTTAATTTAGTTTAATATTCTGGAAAAAAGAGGACTCGTTTCTTTTATTTTGTAATAAAACAGAAAGTGCTTTTTTTTTTTCCAATTTCGAAGGATACCATTCTTTCCTGATTAAACTATAGGAGAACGGGCACTATATATGTATATATGTTGTTGGTTTACTATCAAACAACATAGATTTTTGTGAAAAATAATTCTTAACATGATTTCAGAGTTTTGAATGCTGTAAAGTTTGCGATAATTGATCATTTACGCTTCAAAATTTTATCAGTTGTTTAGTTCTTAAAGATTGAGCCGAGTTGCACTTTTATTCAAAATTGGTCGCGGCAAGTAAGACAAAATACAAACATTAGGGACCACAAATTAAATATAAACTTTAAATTGAAATGCATGCATGTGATTTTTGACAAAATATCAATTTTGTAGCTAATGCATTAAATGCATTTAAATGAAAATTTGAAAATTTCTAACATACGTACAAATCCCACAGCTTCAATACATTATGGCGTGCATATTATTGTGAAGACTAGCTAGTACAATCATTTTTCACGAGCACAAAATAAAATAATGACAAACTAAAAAAATGGCTAATAATGACAAACTAATAAAATGGCTATCTTATTGATTTTCCCATGCACCGTTTTCTATATAAACGGAGCTTTCTCCACATTTTATTCAAATAAAAATTTCCATGTATACCAAATTCAAAACAATCTCTTTAAGCAAAAATAAAATGGCTTCTCCACTCCACCTACACCACCCACATTCCCATGCCCTAACCCTAATTTGGCCCTCTAGCCACCGGCATAATCCCTTCTTTATTAAGCAAAAACAAAATCGCAAAACCTACAAGACTTCTTGTGTTCACTATAATTCCGGTGATATAAAACCCGTATCAAGCCTTAATGATAAGCATATCAGCTCCACCATTGATGAAGCTGGGGTAACTAGCCCTAGTGGTAAAGTCGTTTTTATGGACCCCATTACTCAGGTGGCTACTAGCCCAAGTCCTAGTAACGAGAGGTCTATTGTTAGTGGAAATTTTTTCTTACCGCCTGATAAAGTTACTATTAAAGCTGTCGTTAGCGCAAAATTTAATCAAAATCAACTAAAGGGGTTCAATTCTATAATAGCAAAACTCACGTTGGAGATTGTTCCTGCGGAGATTGACCCAAGTAAGTGCTTTACTTTCATAGTGCCATCATTTAATTGATAGCAATATAGCTGGATGTGGCTTCTTCAAAGTGATAAAAAAGGTAAAATTATGAAATATGAATATTTAATTTAGAAACGAACCGTGTAGATATTAACTCGTCACCAGAAAGAGGCATTGTATCTCTCTAGTGCGCGCTATATTCAATCGAAGATATGTAATATGATAATTCAATTAAATATTAACGGATGATATCATAACTTAACTTCTAAGGTAATTTTCATAACTTCAGTAAATTTTGTAGATATAGACATAGTTACCACTTTGATTTAATAAGTTGAATCCGGTGCCTTTGTGTTTGATTTTAAAATCCGAGTTATTTATAATTTACCCCTTAAAGTTTGATTGCATGCTTTTGTAATTTTTTTTTTCATAAAGTTCATTTTGCATAATGTTTGTCATTAAAATTTGCTCATGTTTTCACTTTAATTGAAAACCCAACCTGCTGCTAAGTTTTTGGAAAAAAAATGCTATGCCACTTTCATCTTGAAGCCATTTTAGTTGCACATAACCTTTTTTGTCCAAGAAATAAATAGCACAATGGATTTTGGACTTCAGTGAAAATGGAATCAAACTTCGAAGATGGTAGTGGCACAAAATGAATTTCATGAACAAAAATGAAAAAGTTGTCAAACTTTATGAGGGTAAAGTATGAATAACTCCTAAAATGTTGAATTTTTTAAATTAGATTAGAACAAGTTTAACTGTTGAAGAAAACCATGCAATCCTTTTCTCCTTTTGATAGATGTACATATACACACTTTATCTCTAAAGTGATTTTCGCCACTTTAGAAGATAAGACAAAATAAGAAAGAAAACTTATAATATCCTCATTATTATTCTGAGATTTTTCTAGGCGATAGAGTTTCCTTAAAAAAAATTATCCAACTTAAATAGATAATTTTCTTTCTCTTCTTTGAAGGGACTGGGTTAGAGAAGGAAACCGTCAAAGAGGAAGCTAAAGGGATCAGAGATGGGGATGAGGTGAAGTTTGAGGCAACGTTTGAAGTTCCATTGGATTTTGGAGAGATTGGTGCAGTGATAGTAAGGAATGAACATTTCAAAGAGATGTACCTCTACAACATATCTCTTGGTCAACTAAGAAAGGGCACTCTTACCATTAACTGCAACTCTTGGGTTCATTCCAAAGATGATAATCCAGAGGACAGAATTTTCTTTACAAACAAGGTCACCTCTATTCCCTCTCTCTCTCTCTCTCACTCTCTCTAAGTAGCGGAAAGGTATGAAAAGAACAAATTAATACTGAATTTAACAACGTATGTGTAAACGCTAATAGTTTTAATAAATATAGGGCCAGTTTGGATGTCCTTCAAATTGCGAATTATATAATTTATGATTAAGTAATTTACAAAATTTTCATTTGTTAGTGTTTGATTGTGTAAATTGAACAATTGTAAATATGATTATTCAAGTTGATTCACAAAAACTCAAATTAAGTCATTTCAAGTAAAAATTGAAATTGCCTAATTCTAAAATTAGATAATTCATTCGAACTTTATTTTTCGAGAAGATCTAGTTTCTACCCGTGATGTTGATACATCTACACAAAATTTTAAATAACATAGAACAACAGAGAACATGTTTTTATTCTAACAATCGGAATTTCTCGTTTAAGTTTTTGACGCGCCCGGAAATACTTCCGCGCTTAGGAACCCAAGTGTAGGTCGTCAAGTTATAATACTTGGTAAGTCCAAGTGTCGAACCACAAGGATAGTCGGAAAGACGATGTGGTGATTACGAGTCCAAGGCTTTGTTCAAGAGAATTTGATTGGTTGATTTTAGTTGTTGATTTTAAAGTCTTGCAATAAAAATTAAAGTGATGTATCAATTGATAAGAAAAGGCTAAGGCATTATAGAATTCATTTGCTTTGCAATGTTATGTAAAATTAATCTCATTCAAAATTCTCAATGCAATTCCTAAGTGTTGAGTATCTTACACTTTTCTAAGCAAAAGGGTGTGAAGCAAGAGCAACCCATTCCCATATAAATGCCATATAAAGAAAGGGTGTAAGTAAAACTCAACACAAATGTATCTCTCATTTTTATCTTGTAACAAAGGGTGTGAAGCAAGTGCAACCCATTCCCATATAATGTCCAACCAAGATGTAAACTTGAGATACACCAAAAGAAAAGGCATAAAATTAAACTAGGCATTGAGAATTCATTGTTAGTTTCCCCTAGGCAATTGACTTGATTATGAAAATGACCAACTAAAAAGTTTAGCTCAATAAATCATAACATTTCATTTGTCTAAGATTGGGAGGTCTAGGTGGAGATTAAATCATCCGATTTAGACACATTTGATAAATACAAATTGAATCCTTAAGGTGATTAGTGTAGTTGATTATGGCATAAACTTAAGAGATCCTCCTTGGCAACACTCTAACTAAGAAAATATTGAGTCTCAAAATCACATGAAGTGTAGAAAGCACTCAACATATCATTAAAGCATTCAAGGATTGGAATATCAAATTTATGGTATTTCTATGAATATTCAAAGACTAAACATGCTTGGCAATGTAATGTATCTCAATCATAGAAGGAATGGACATAGGCTAATAAGAAATACACAAATGCATCATCTCCTCATTAATGCTTGAGATCTATGTATACAAGGCATACAAAGTCTAATCACCTTATGAGGATTATCTTACTAGCTTATGAATGGTTGATTGAATGAAGAAGATGAAGGATTGAACAAGTATTTAACAATACTAACAATGGAATGAGAAACAAACTTACATAATTAATGCAATGCAAACTTCATCCTTTAGCCTTAGCAATGAAACTACTCCATGATAGTTGTATAAACAAAAACCATTAAAGGGATTTCCATTTCTCTCAAGAGTTTCTCTCTCTAGATTTCTTACAAGTGATAGATAGAGAGAAAGTGCAGGAAAAAATATCTATCTAACTTGAATCTAGATCTAAAAAATTGCCTACATTACATGAGGGACAAAGAGCAATTAAATAATGGGAGAGCAATGCCCAAAAATGGGTATTCTAGTACACTTTTCTAAAGATCCAAAGGAAAGACACCTGATCCTATCTAGAAATAGAAAGTCCAGCCTTTATTGGTGAGTTTCCATGCATCAAAAGGGGAGAAAAGCTGCTTTTGGGGCTGTGCTGTGCATTCTGGGAGGTCTCTGATCGATCAGAGGCTCCTCTGATCGATCAGAGGGGAGATTTTGGCTTGTAAGGTGGGCTCTGATCGATCAGAGCACCCTCTGATCGATCAGAGGGCATGTTTTGCATTAAAAGGTGGCCTCTGATCGATCAGAGGCTCCTCTGATCGATCAGAGGACACTTCGGGAGACTTTTTTTCTTCTCTTTTGGCTTCTATCTCTCTTGTACACTTTCCAAAGCTCCCCAACTTGCTTCCAAAATCTATGGGCACAATCAAGACACTAGAAAAGGCTATTTTGAGCCATGTTAAAGCAATTCTTGATATTTTTAGTGTATGTGCAAAAGTGAGTTAATTTAATTAAACTAGGCTAAGATAAACGCGATAGTAACAATCAAAATGGCGTTAACGACTACAAAATTACGCGTTTATCAACACCCCCAACTAAACTCTTGCTAGTCCCTTAGCAAGTAAAATAAAAATAGCTATGTATAATATCCGAAAATGCATTTAGCACATGCATTAAGCCTTTGAACTCCTAAGTTCCCCTAGAAGACGAGTTGTGTCTCGTGAGGGTTTACAGCGATGATACCCACAAACATCCGAAGTTTGAACTCGAAGTAGTAGAATTGAAACATTTCCATGAATTGATTCAAGTGTTTGGCATTACTATTACAATTTCCGGAATGTTGGCATTTGAATGACGATCTCCATTACTTACAATCTCCTTTAGAAACTAGCTCTACATTCCCATTTGAACATACTATGCATATGGATCTTTGACACAATCATTCTTAATCACAAATAGTTCTATTCATCAATAGTGGAAGAGAGAAATCTTTCAAAAACAAAAGCTCAAGAACTTTGTCAATTCTAAGCACTTTTGACGCCGCTAAAATAGCGCGTTGCGATAGAGCCCAAGTGCAGGCACGTCAAGTTGTAATATAGTCTCGGAAGTCCGAGTGTCGAACCACAGGGATAAGTGAAAAGGGATGGAATGGATTACGGATTAAAGTGTTTTCTGATTCTTGTAAGATGAAATGGTTGTAGAACAACGGAAATGTAAAACAGTTGTAAAAATTAATAAGAAAGCACTAAGGTAGGTGGAGGTTAGTTACGATTAAAGAGACGGTGATCACTAGCTCACACAAAGATTACAACACAAGATTTCTCGATATATGGTGAATGTTGGTGTATCTCTCAATAGCAAAGGGTGCGACGCTAGGCGACTCATTCCCGAGTTGAAGCTATATCGAGAAAGAGACAAACGACATTCCACCAAAGACGGGTTATCATTCCTACCTCTTAGCTACGGGTGTGAAGCAAGGCAACCCATTCCCGATGAAGCTAATCCGAGATAGATATGACAAACTCATCATTAAAAGATTTAACATAAAGCAAGTGTAGTAATCTCATGATTTAAAGAATGAAAATTATAAAGTGAATCCTAACAACGAAACGGAATAAGGTTTATGGGATAAATTAGTCAACTCATCATTTATCACATATGGTAGAAAATAAAGAGTCTAAGTATCACATAAGGTGTAAGAAGCACTCAATATATCAATAAATGAATCAAAGATAAGCTAAACAAATTTAAAATCCATCTATGGAGTTTTAAGAACTATTCATAATTTCTATGAAGAGGAAAAAACTCCATGGATGGGGGAAAGGGACTACAAGCTTTTTAGAACCATATGAATATGTTGTATGCTCATTAACAACCAAGAACTAAATATACAAGGCATATAAAGTCTTAACTTAATATGAAAATACCTAGAAAGCTTGAAATAATGGAAGATATGATGAAGAAGAAGAAGATTCACAAATATTTATCAAACTTTAAATATGGATTGAGCCATTAATCACCAAAAATCATATCACAATCAACCTCCGTAACCTTAGTAATAGACTACTCCATAATAGATGCAAGAACAAATATCATAGAAGAAGAAATCATTCTTACAAATTAAGCACTTACAATGGAGAAATGAAGAACAATCAACAAGTGAGCTCTCCCCTCTCTCTAGAACTCTAAGTGTGTTCAAAACTAGATAATATCTCTACTTTAAGGTAAAAGAAATAATATATATTAAAAGGTAGAAAAATATCTAACTAAATATCTAAAATAGCTTGAACCACTAAAATAGCCCATTTTGGGTGTGAAATGGCCAAGTTGCCAGGGCCATGATCGATCATGGCCAACCCATGATCGATCATGGGGTCTTCTGCCTGAATGCCAGTTTGTACCATGATCGATCATGGTTAACCCATGATCGATCATGCTTCTGGGAAATTCCTCAGATCAGCATTTTGCGAGCTTTTCACTAGCGCTTGATCAATCATTCGAAGGCCATTGCATCCTATGCCTATAAACACATAGAAACACAACAAAAGCACACCTAGCGGGACGATGTTAGATACAAAACTCGCCAAGACACTAATCTCGAGATAAGTGGATAATTAGGCAGAATTAAAGCAACAAACGCGACATGCGACTCCGAGAAAGAGCTTATGCATGACAATATTATGCATTTATCAACTCCCCTCAACTTATCTCTTGCTATTCCCTTAGCAAGACAAAAAAAATTATAATAATTACAAAAGCACTACGCTATACAAAAAGTTGTTAACTTCTAAGTTCCCAAAGAAGACGAGTTGCATCTCGTGAAGGTTTTCAGAAATGATACCTACAAACATTAGGAGTTTGATCATGATGAATGATGAGAATGAAGATTCAAGTTTCAATTTGCAAAGCAAAAGGCATTACTATCAATTTTCCAGAACAATGGACTTTTGAATGATCATCTAATTCGCCTATCTCCTTTAGAACACAATCCCATATTCTCCAATGCTCACATACTAGACTTCGATTCAAGCAATTCAATATAAACACAAAGAGTCATAGTCATTTGAGAAGGAAGAGAGAACTTTTTCAAAAACAAAAGCTCCGAGATTTGTCAATTCTAAGCACTTTCTTTATCTTTTCTTGGAAATTTTTTTGCTAAATTAGATCAGGGCGGTTTTCATCTCTATGAGGGGCAGCGGTCTCACTTATGAAATTTCTCATTACTGCTCATTCATTGGAGCTTAAAGGAAGCTATTCACCCTTTCCCATATGGTAACCTTTACCCATCTGTAATATTAGACAAAGAGACTTAAGATTTAGTCAAGTGAAGCTTTAAGTCAATATTAGGATAAAAGTCATCCAAGTTATCAAAGTGCTAAGCTTTTGTCCTCTCATTGGAGGATCTTTTTTTTTTTTTTTTTTTTTTTTTAGAGCTTCCATCATTTTTCTCTTCTCTCAATGAAAATAAATCTAGGTGTTATAACCGAATTGGAAACAACCAAAGCAATCTAGCATGTGGAGCAAGAGAATATAACGGGATATGAGACTAAGTGGAGCAAGGCAATTTAGATTATCATTCAAATTCCTATCCAAATCAAAGAATTCATGCCAAAAGCTAATGAAACCATAGTCTTCATTAAACAAAACATCAGTCAATCATCAATTTTCAAACTTCACAAAAAAAATTAGAACAAAAGTTCTAATCCCATGGAATTTTTACAAGCATAAATAGAAAAGCCAACCAAACAAAAAATGAAAAGCGTTTTGGAATACGCATACCCCCCAACTTGAAGAAGACATTGTCCTCAATGTGAAGAGATTGGTGAAAAGTGGAGGAATCCACTTTGGCTTTTCTAAATCCATTTAGATAACGAGCTTGAAAAGTTCCTAAGAATGCATGCTTTAAATTGCTCGGTAATGGCTTTAGCTTGATTTTTCCTTCAAGCTTTTTGGTGGACGTGGGTGTGTTTTCTTCTTGATCATCGGATGAATTAACCTGTTTATCCAACAAAGAAAACACTTGCATACATTCCTCGGGTTCCTCGGAAGTGGTTAGAAAACCTTCCGTAGAATCCGATTCTAAAATGGCAACAAAGTCGTCTTTGACCAAAGATTCTATCATGTTGACGTGTTCACTTTCTTCATCACAATCATCTTTTTGATTATTTAAAGAGAACACATTAAGGTCTAGAGTCATGTTACCAAAAGCTAACTTAACGATTCCATTCTTGCAATTGATAATGGCATTGGACGTCGCAAGAAATGGTCGGCCAAGGATGACCGGAATCTCGTTAGTGGGATTTGACACGGGTTGCATGTCAAGGATGATGAAATCAACCGGAAAATAAAACTTGTCAATTTGGACAAGTACATCCTCGACCACCCCTCTTGGGATTTTAACGGATCGGTCCGCTAATTGAATCGTAACCCTCGTGGGTTTTAACTCACCCAACCCCAATTGTTGATATACCGAATATGGGAGCACATTCACGCTTGCTCCCAAATCTAGCAATGCATTTTTTATCCTACAATTTCCTATGACACATGAAATTGTGGGACAACCGGGGTCTTTGAACTTGGGGGCTCTCGTGCCTTGCATGAGGGAGCTCACTTGCTCCGCCATAAAGGCCTTTTTCTTGACATTCAACCTTCGTTTGGTAGTACATAAGTCCTTGAGGAACTTAGCGTACGAAGGTATTTGCTTGACCACGTCAAGCAATGGAATGTTGATTTTCACTTGCCTAAAGACATCCAATATCTCGGTGTTAGATTTGGATGGTTGGTTCAATCTCTCCGGAAATGGGACTTTGATCCCATTTTTGATCTTTTCAAGATCCTCCTTCCCTTGTCTCTCTTCCTCTCTCTTCTTTTCTTCACTCACAACTTTTTCAACCTCCGACTCCTCAACACTAGTAGATTTAACTATGTCCGCCACCTTGGGGGTTTTAGGAACAATAGTCTTGTCTACCTCCTTTCCACTTCTCAGGATCGTGATAGATTTGAGTTCTTCTATCTTGGTGCTAGACTCTCCTCCCTCTATGACTTGAACTTGCCCTCTAGGATTAACTAAAGGTTGAGAGGGGAATTTTCCCTTCTCTTGAGTAGCTAGGGCGGTGGTGAGTTTAGACATTTGAGTTTTTAACTCACCTACATCACGATCCGTTTTGTCCACAAATGACCTCAACAAAGCTTCCAAGTTTTGGTTGGGGTTTTGATTTTGAGGTGGAACAAAAGAGTTTTGAGGTTGTTGTTGCCTTTGGTTCTGATGATATTGGTTGTGGTTCTGACTTTGATTTCCTCCCCAACTGAAATTGGGGTGATTCTTCCATCCCTCATTGTACCTTTGAGAGTAAGGATCATTTTGGTTACGATTTTGGTTGCTATTTTGGTTGTACTGGTGCAAAGCATTGACTTGGGCGGGATTTTTGAGGACTTCCCGAAAAGCGAGAATGGTAGGACAATCCTCGGTAGTGTGTCCTGAATTTTCGCAAATGACACACAACTGACTCGAGGATACTACATTGACCTCCTTAAGCTTACTTGCTTCCATTGCCTCTACCTTCTTAGACAATTGGAATAACCTTGCCCCCATGTCATCCTCATTGGACACTTGGTACAACCCACCCCTTCCTAGAGTTTTGGCTTTGGGTTCCTCGGAATAGGTGTTCCAATTTTGAGCACCTTCCGCTAATTCATCAAAATACAATAAAGCCTCCTCGGGATTCTTACTCAAGAATTGACCATTACACATGGTCTCAACAAACGTATGCATCTCAGGGGTGAGAGATTCATAGAAAAAACTAACAAGGCTCCACGTTTCGTGACCATGGTGAGGGCATGCGTTTAGAAGGTCCTTGTATCTATCCCAACATTTATAAAAGCTTTCATGTTCTTTTGGTGAAAAATTTGATATCGCCCTTCTTAAAGCATTGGTTCTATGAACGGGGAAGAATTTTTTTAGAAATTCCGCTTGAAGCTCTTGCCAAGACCGAATTGATTGCGGTCTTTGAGCATTTAACCAAATTTTTCCTTTGTCTTTTAAGGAGAAAGGAAAGAGTTTTAAACGCATGACATCCTCGTTAACATTTGCCTCACGAAATGTGGAGCAGACTTCTTCAAAGTCTTTCAAATGCAAGTATGGGTTTTCCGACTCCATACCATGAAAAGAAGGGATATGTTGAAGCATACCCGGTTTGAAAGAGAACGCTCCGGCTTGGCCAGCAGGAAGCACGATGCATGAGTTTGAAGTTGCCCGAGGCGGTTGAAGGTAGTCTCTCATGGTCCTAACAGGAGGAACATTGTTGGCACCTTCCCCTTCATTATCACTCTCGTGATCTGCAGCCCTTCCTTGGTTTGCCATTCTTGGTGAAGGAGGAGGGCTTATTCTTGGCGAATGAGGAGGGCTTATTCGAATGTCCACGAACAGTTGCCCTTGCATGGGCTTGGACAACGATTCGAATCGCTCCTCGGGAATTCTACAAAATCAAACAAAAATAAGGGAGAAAAATAAATTAATTAAATGGAGAGAAATACTTACAGAATGGTTTTGTACCAAACCCGAAATTCGCCTTTTGCCTTATCCCCGGCAACGGCGCCAAAAACTTGACGCCGCTAAAATAGCGCGTTGCGATAGAGCCCAAGTGCAGGCACGTCAAGTTGTAATATAGTCTCGGAAGTCCGAGTGTCGAACCACAGGGATAAGTGAAAAGGGATGGAATGGATTACGGATTAAAGTGTTTTCTGATTCTTGTAAGATGAAATGGTTGTAGAACAACGGAAATGTAAAACAGTTGTGAAAATTAATAAGAAAGCACTAAGGTAGGTGGAGGTTAGTTACGATTAAAGAGACGGTGACCACTAGCTCACACAAAGATTACAACACAAGATTTCTCGATATATGGTGAATGTTGGTGTATCTCTCAATAGCAAAGGGTGCGACGCTAGGCGACTCATTCCCGAGTTGAAGCTATATCGAGAAAGAGACAAACGACATTCCACCAAAGACGGGTTATCATTCCTACCTCTTAGCTACGGGTGTGAAGCAAGGCAACCCATTCCCGATGAAGCTAATCCGAGATAGATATGACAAACTCATCATTAAAAGATTTAACATAAAGCAAGTGTAGTAATCTCATGATTTAAAGAATGAAAATTATAAAGTGAATCCTAACAACGAAACGGAATAAGGTTTATGGGATAAATTAGTCAACTCATCATTTATCACATATGGTAGAAAATAAAGAGTCTAAGTATCACATAAGGTGTAAGAAGCACTCAATATATCAATAAATGAATCAAAGATAAGCTAAACAAATTTAAAATCCATCTATGGAGTTTTAAGAACTATTCATAATTTCTATGAAGAGGGAAAAACTCCATGGATGGGGGAAAGGGACTACAAGCTTTTTAGAACCATATGAATATGTTGTATGCTCATTAACAACCAAGAACTAAATATACAAGGCATATAAAGTCTTAACTTAATATGAAAATACCTAGAAAGCTTGAAATAATGGAAGATATGATGAAGAAGAAGAAGATTCACAAATATTTATCAAACTTTAAATATGGATTGAACCATTAATCACCAAAAATCATATCACAATCAACCTCCGTAACCTTAGTAATAGACTACTCCATAATAGATGCAAGAACAAATATCATAGAAGAAGAAATCATTCTTACAAATTAAGCACTTACAATGGAGAAATGAAGAACAATCAACAAGTGAGCTCTCCCCTCTCTCTAGAACTCTAAGTGTGTTCAAAACTAGATAATATCTCTACTTTAAGGTAAAAGAAATAATATATATTAAAAGGTAGAAAAATATCTAACTAAATATCTAAAATAGCTTGAACCACTAAAATAGCCCATTTTGGGTGTGAAATGGCCAAGTTGCTAGGGCCATGATCGATCATGGCCAACCCATGATCGATCATGGGGTCTTCTGCCTGAATGCCAGTTTGTACCATGATCGATCATGGTTAACCCATGATCGATCATGCTTCTGGGAAATTCCTCAGATCAGCATTTTGCGAGCTTTTCACTAGCGCTTGATCAATCATTCGAAGGCCATTGCATCCTATGCCTATAAACACATAGAAACACAACAAAAGCACACCTAGCGGGACGATGTTAGATACAAAACTCGCCAAGACACTAATCTCGAGATAAGTGGATAATTAGGCAGAATTAAAGCAACAAACGCGACATGCGACTCCGAGAAAGAGCTTATGCATGACAATATTATGCATTTATCAACTTTTCTTTATCTTTTACTTGGAATTTTTTGCTAAATTACCTCAAGGTGGTTTGCATCTCTATGGAGGGTAGCGGTCTCACTTTGTGATTTTGCATTCATAGCTTCTTCTTCATCTTTTTTTTTTTTTTTTTTAATGCACAAAGGAAGCTATTGACCCTTTTTCCACATGGTAACCTTTGCCTATCCTTAATATTAGACAAAATGACTTATGAATTTAGTCAAGTGAAGCTTAAAGTCAATATTAAGTTTAAAAGTCATCCAAGTTCTCAAATTTTTTTGTAAGTGCCATGCATGTGTCCCCTCTAAGGAGGATCTTTTCGAAAGAGCTTTTATTGCATTTGAACATTACTTCTCTCTACACAAGATGAAAATCACTCTATGTGAAACCAAAAACTAAATCAAGCCACAACATTATGCATATGCATAGGAAACTACAAGGCTCAAGAATCTAAATGAAGCAATGCCATAGAGATTATCACTCAACTACTTATCCGAATCAAGAATTTCATGCCAAAAACCATCAATTCAAGGACAATTCTAAAAAAAATTGATCATCATTTTTCAAACTTCGATAACATGGTGAAATCGATCCTAGCATGGAGAAAATTAACATGAAAGAAAGCATGCTTGAGAATTTGAGATTTGAAAGTGCTCACCCCCCAACTTAAAGTTGGCATTGTCCTCAATGCTTTTGAAGACGGAAATGGGTGAATTCTTGGAAAATTGCCTTCCAATTTCTCAAAAAGAAGTTAGGATCAATTTTAAAACTACAATATATACAAAAATCTAAGAAAAACGGGTTAGCATTAGTCAAACATACATGCAAAATTAAAGCTCAAGCCATCACAAGTAGTTATGTTTAGATAATCCAATAACCTAAAAAGAAAATAAAGCAAAAAATAAAAATAAAATAATAAATAAAATAAATAAAATAAAAAAATGGAGTTTTCAAAGTTAGGAGGAGTGACCATGCTTCTTCTTGGACTTGGGTTGGTAGAGGATGATGCCATTGGAGCTTGGGACAAGTGGGTTTCGAAATTAGTGGTGGGTTTATGAAGGGCTCGAAATTGGGGATCTATGGGATCAAAATTCAAGATTTGGGCGGATTTGGGTGGAAATTAATGGATGAGAGTGAAGGTTATGTGCTTGAGATGATAAATGGGTAGAGTAGAAGGCACAAATCTGAATTTTTAGTGAGGATTTCGAAAATGGAGGTGGGATGAATGGTATGAATTTTTAGTAAGAGAAAGTGATGGGTTTGATGTTTTATGGGTGAAAATGGAGAAAGTGGTGAAAGATTAGAAGGATTTAGATGGTGTATGGTCTTCAATGGAGGATTTGGTGGAGTATTTTTGGTGTTTGAGGTGATGAAGAAGGGGTTAATGGAGGGTGGGAGAAGATGGAGCTCGAAATGGGAGAGAAAGGAGCTATTTGGTCCCAAATTTTTTTTTTTTTTTTTTGCTTGAGCATGTCCCCTCTGATCGATCAGCCATCACCTCTGATCGATCAGAGGCACGGCAGAATACTCCCATTTTTTTTTCAACTTTTCTGTTTTGCGTTTTGGTCCATTCTCCCTTGTTCCCTCAAGTTTGCAGCTTTTACAAAATGGTCCCTGAACTTTCCCGAAGTGTGACGATACTCCTAAAACTCCAGAAAATAAACAAAAATTATATACAAACATGACCTACGCTTATTAGGCGTAGGTCGGGTCGCTTAGAGGGGTGGACTCCTCTAGCGTTGGAATTTCCAAAAACGATTTCAATCTTTGCCCGTTAACTTTGAATTCGAAACCCGTTTTTGGATCAACCACTGTCACGGCCCCAAATGGAAATACATGCTTGACAATATAAGGGCCGGTCCAACGAGACTTTAATTTTCCGGGAAAAAGGTGGAGACGAGTATCATAAACAAGGACTTTTTGACCAAGTTTGAAATCTTTTCTCAAAATCGATTTATCATGAAATTTTTTCGCCCTTTCCTTGCTTAATTTTGAATTTTGATACGCATCCCTCCTCAATTCCTCCAATTCCTCTATTTGCAACATCCGGTTTTTACCGGATTCCTCAAAACCACTATTCAACAATTTTATTGCCCAAAACGATTTATGTTCCAATTCAACGGGCAAGTGACAAGGCTTGCCATACACAATGCGATATGGCGACATCCCGAGAGTTGTTTTGAAAGCGGTTCGGTAAGCCCAAAGAGCATCGTTTAGTCGCAATGACCAATCTTTGCGATTCGGATTTACCGTTTTTTCTAAGATTTGTTTTATCTCTCGGTTTGCAAGCTCCGCTTGACCGTTTGTTTGTGGATGATAAGCGAGGGACACTTTATGGTTTACACCATATTTTTGCATTAATGATTCAAAAGGTTTGTTGCAAAAATGTGAGCCTCCATCACTTATTATTGCCTTTGGGGTGCCAAATCTTGCAAGAATATTATCTTTTAAAAATCGGATCACAACTTTGTGATCATTTGTTTTGCAAGCTAAGGCCTCCACCCATTTAGAAACATAATCAACCGCAAGAAGGATATAGAGATTACCAAAAGAAGATGGGAACGGTCCCATGAAGTCAATGCCCCAACAATCGAAGATTTCAACCACGAGGATCGGGTTGAGAGGCATCATGCTTTTTCTTGTGATTCCTCCAAGCATTTGGCATCTCGGGCAAGCTTTGCAAAAGGCATGGGCATCCTTGAACATTGTTGGCCAATAAAGGCCACATTGTAAGATCTTGGCGGCCGTCTTCTTGGCCGAGAAGTGTCCACCACAAGCTTCATTATGGCAAAAGCTTAGAACTCTTTCGAACTCGTCATTGGGAATACATCGGCGAATGATTTGATCCGCCCCATACTTGAACAAATACGGGTCATCCCAATAAAACCGGTTGACCTCGAACAAGAATTTTCTTCGATCTTGGGCATTCCAATGGCTTGGCAACTTTCTGGTGACAAGATAATTCATGATATCGGCATACCATGGTGAAGAGGAGATTGTGAATAGTTTCTCATCCGGAAAAGAGTCTTTAATAGCATTCTCTTTAATGTGGTCGGTGAATGAAAGGCGAGATAAATGATCCGCCACCACATTTTCGACACCCTTCTTATCCTTTATGAAAAGATTGAATTCTTGTAGGAGAAGAATCTATCTTAGAAGCCTTGGCTTTGCATCTTTCTTTGTGAAGAGATACTTGAGGGCCGCATGATCGGTGAAAATGACAATAGGTGACCCTATGAGGTAAGACCGAAATTTGTCGAGGGCAAAGACAATAGCCAAGAGTTCTTTCTCGGTGGTGGTGTAGTTCATTTGAGCCTCATTGAGAGTTCGTCTTGCATAGTAAATGACTCCGGGCTTTTTGTCTTTTCTTTGACCGAGGACCGCCCCAACGGCATAGTCACTTGCGTCGCACATGAGTTCAAATGGCAAACTCCAATCGGGGGTTTGCATGATGGGTGCCGTAGTGAGCATGTGTTTGAGTTTTACAAAGGCTTCTTCACATTCCTTGGTCCATTCAAATGGGGCATCTTTCAAGAGCAACTTGCACATGGGTTTAGCAATGGTGCTAAAATTTTGAATGAACCTTCGGTAGAATCCGGCATGCCCCAAGAATGAACGAACATCTTTGATTGACTTGGGGGTGGGGAGCTTTGAGATAAGCTCGATTTTCGCCTTGTCTACTTCAATGCCTTTGCCCGATATAACATGGCCCAATACAATTCCCTTTGTCACCATGAAGTGGCATTTCTCCCAATTGAGGACGAGTTGCTTCTCAATACACCTTGCTAACACATGTTCAACATTGAGCAAACAATTATCGAACGACTTACCGTAAACGGTAAAATCGTCCATAAAAACTTCTAGAGTTTTCTCTACCATATCACTAAAAATGCTCAACATACATCTTTGAAAAGTGGCCGGTGCATTGCACAAACCAAAAGGCATTTTTCGATAAGCAAAAGTACCAAACGGACATGTGAAGGTTGTTTTTTCTTGGTCCTCAAGATCAATTTCGATTTGGTTGTACCCGGAAAATCCGTCTAAGAAAGAATAGAACTCATGACTCGCTACTCTTTCAAGTGTTTGATCTAAAAACGGGAGTGGGAAATGGTCCTTTCTAGTGACTTCGTTTAACTTACGATAGTCTATGCACATTCGCCACCCGGTGGTGACTCTTTGAGGTATTAACTCATCATTTTCATTCTTTACTACCGTAAGTCCGGATTTTTTAGGTACAACTTGGGTCGGACTCACCCATTTGCTATCCGAAATTGGATAGATGATCTTGGCATCAAGCAATTTCAACACCTCGGTTCTTACTACTTCTTGCATGTGAGGGTTTAACCGGCATTGAAATTGTCTTGATGGCTTTGCACCTTCCTCCAAGTGAATTTTGTGAGTGCAAATCAATGGACTAATTCCTTGGAGGTCGGCTAACTTCCACCCAAAAGCTTTTCGATACTTACTTAGCATACTTACCAACCGTTCTTCTTGATCCTTTGAGAGTTCGGAGGAAATTACCACGGGGTAAGTTTCGAGAGTACCTAGGAAAGCGTACTTCAAATTGCTAGGAAGAGGCTTGAGTTCCATCTTTCCTTCAAGCTTTGGTGGCTCTCCTTGTGCATTTTCTTCATTCTTCAAGAGTTCTTCCTTGTTCCTATCATCCAAAGAAAACACATGCACACATTCCTCGGGATCATTGGGAGTGGTTAGCAAATCTTCCAATGATTCCGATTCATAAGTGAAAGAAAAATGGTCTTGTACTAATGACTCTATCATGTTTAGATGTTCAATTTCATCATCAAAATCATCTTGTTTGTTACTTATTGAAAACACGTTGAGCTCAAGAGTCATATTTCCAAAGGCCAATTTTACAATCCCATTCTTGCAATTGATGATAGCATTTGATGTTGCAAGAAAGGGTCTCCCCAAAATTAAGGGAATCTCATTTACGGGATTGGATACCGGTTGCATGTCAAGAACTATGAAATCCACGGGAAAATAGAATTTATCAATTTCAACTAGCACATCCTCTATAATTCCCCTTGGAATCTTGACCGATCGATCCGCCAATTGGATCGTGACTTTCGTGGGTTTCAACTCTCCTAAACCCAATTGTTGGTAGACCGAAAATGGCAAAACATTAACACTCGCCCCCAAATCAAGCAATGCATTTTTGATTCTAAAGTTGCCAATCAAACAAGAAATGGTGGGGCAACCGGGATCTTTGAATTTTGGAATTCGAGTGCCTTGCATTATTGAACTCACTTGTTCCGCCATAAATGCCTTCTTTTTAACATTCAATCGCCTCTTAGTGGTGCACAAATCTTTTAAAAATTTTGCATAAGAAGGAATTTGTTTTACCGCATCAAGCAATGGAATGTTAATTTTCACTTGTTTGAACACATCAAGAATTTCGGCATTTTGGGTCTCCTTGAAAGGTTGAGATAACCTCTCCGGAAAAGGGACTTTGACACTATTCTTGATTTTCTCTAAATCCTCTTTTCCAACTTTCTCTTATTCCCTCATTCTCTCTTCTAAGGTGATCTCCTCAACTTGACTTGACTCGGCTATGTCCACCGGCTTTTTGGCCTTAGGAACTATAGTTTTGTCAATTTCTTTCCCACTCCTAAGGATGGTGATGGATTTCAATTCTTCGACATTCCCACTCGACTCACCCTCATTGATCACTAAAGCTTGGCCTCTTGGGTTAGCTAAGGGTTGAGATGGAAATTTCCCTTTTTCTTGAGTGGACAAAGCGGTTGTGAGTTTGGACATTTGGGTTTTCAAATCACTAACCTCTCTATCGGTCTTGTCTATAAATTGCCGCAAAAGAGACTCCAAATTTGAATTTGGGTTTGGGTTAGTTTGACCAAAAGAGTTGTTTTGGGGTGGAGGTGGTCTTTGTTGGTAGGAATTTGAATTTGCATGAGCATTTTGGTTTCCCCCCAACTAAAGTTAGGATGATTTCTCCACCCTTCATTGTACCTTTGAGAAAATGGGTCATTGTGTGGCCTAGAGTATGATTTCATAGCATTGGCTTGTGAGGGACTTTGAAGGACCTCTTTGAAGGCCGGAATCGTGTGACATTCTTTTGTAGAATGTCCCACTTTCTCACAAATGACACAAACGGTGCTAGTACCTACACTTCCTTCTCTCATTTTACTAGACTCCATGGCTTCGACTTTCTTTGACAATTGAATAAATTTAAACTCAATGTCATCACCTTTTGACAATTGGTACAAACCCCCTCTCTCGGAAACTTTACCCTTAACCTCATCCGTGTAGGTGTTCCAATTTTGGGCACCTTCGGCTATTTCATCAAAGTACAACAAAGCTTCCTCCGGACTTTTGCTCAAAAAATTTCCATTACACATCGTTTCCACAAACGTGCGCATGGCGGGAGTGAGTGATTCGTAAAAATAGCTCACAATACTCCATGTCTCATGTCCATGATGGGGGCAAGAATTCAAAAGTTCTTTGTATCTTTCCCAACACTTGTAAAAACTTTCATTTTCTTTAGGAGAAAAATTTGAAATTTGCCTTCTCAAAGCATTGGTTCGATGAACGGGAAAGAATTTCTTTAAAAATTCGGTTTGTAATTCTTGCCAACTTCGAATGGAATTGGGACGTAGAGAATTTATCCATATTTTGCCTTTGTCCTTTAAAGAGAATGGAAAAAGTTTTAACCTCATTACTTCCTCATTTGTGTTAGTTTCTCTAAAAGTAGAGCAAACTTCCTCAAAATCTTTTAAATGCAAGTAAGGGTTTTCGGAATCCATACCATGAAATGATGGTATATGTTGTAACATGCCCGATTTGAGAGTGAATGTTCCGGCTTGACCCGTGGGAATGACAATGCAAGAGTTTGAAGTGCCTCGAGGAGGTTGAAGGTAATCTCGCATTGTGCGGACCGGACGATTGTGATCATTGTTCTCTCCGGCATTTGACTCATTGTCCTCGTTATCCATCTCGGATGGAGTGGGAGAAGAAGAAGGATGCCTTGGTAGTGGTTCACCTCTTGGTGGACTTATGTGAAGATCAATGTACAAGTCCCCGAGCATAAGCCCGGGAAGGTGATCTTAAAGAAAATTGCCACCTATAAAAGAAGAAAATAATAAGCAAGAAAAACTTATTCAAAAAGGGAGAAGAAATACTTACAAAGCGGATTTTTGTACAAAACCCGTAATCCGTCTTTCGCCGTATCCCCGGCAACGGCGCCAAAAACTTGACGCGCCCGAAAATACTTCCGCGCTTAGGAACCCAAGTGTAGGTCGTCAAGTTATAATACTTGGTAAGTCCAAGTGTCGAACCACAAGGATAGTCGGAAAGACGATGTGGTGATTACGAGTCCAAGGCTTTGTTCAAGAGAATTTGATTGGTTGATTTTAGTTGTTGATTTTAAAGTCTTGCAATAAAAATTAAAGTGATGTATCAATTGATAAGAAAAGGCTAAGGCATTATAGAATTCATTTGCTTTGCAATGTTATGTAAAATTAATCTCATTCAAAATTCTCAATGCAATTCCTAAGTGTTGAGTATCTTACACTTTTCTAAGCAAAAGGGTGTGAAGCAAGAGCAACCCATTCCCATATAAATGCCATATAAAGAAAGGGTGTAAGTAAAACTCAACACAAATGTATCTCTCATTTTTATCTTGTAACAAAGGGTGTGAAGCAAGTGCAACCCATTCCCATATAATGTCCAACCAAGATGTAAACTTGAGATACACCAAAAGAAAAGGCATAAAATTAAACTAGGCATTGAGAATTCATTGTTAGTTTCCCCTAGGCAATTGACTTGATTATGAAAATGGCCAACTAAAAAGTTTAGCTCAATAAATCATAACATTTCATTTGTCTAAGATTGGGAGGTCTAGGTGGAGATTAAATCATCCGATTTAGACACATTTGATAAATACAAATTGAATCCTTAAGGTGATTAGTGTAGTTGATTATGGCATAAACTTAAGAGATCCTCCTTGGCAACACTCTAACTAAGAAAATATTGAGTCTCAAAATCACATGAAGTGTAGAAAGCACTCAACATATCATTAAAGCATTCAAGGATTGGAATCTCAAATTTATGGTATTTCTATGAATATTCAAAGACTAAACATGCTTGGCAATGTAATGTATCTCAATCATAGAAGGAATGGACATAGGCTAATAAGAAATACAAAAATGCATCATCTCCTCATTAATACTTGAGATCTATGTATACAAGGCATACAAAGTCTAATCACCTTATGAGGATTATCTTACTAGCTTATGAATGGTTGATTGAATGAAGAAGATGAAGGATTGAACAAGTATTTAACAATACTAACAATGGAATGAGAAACAAACTTACATAATTAATGCAATGCAAACTTCATCCTTTAGCCTTAGCAATGAAACTACTCCATGATAGTTGTATAAACAAAAACCATTAAAGGGATTTCCATTTCTCTCAAGAGTTTCTCTCTCTAGATTTCTTACAAGTGATAGATAGAGAGAAAGTGCAGGAAAAAATATCTATCTAACTTGAATCTAGATCTAAAAAATTGCCTACATTACATGAGGGACAAAGAGCAATTAAATAATGGGAGAGCAATGCCCAAAAATGGGTATTCTAGTACACTTTTCTAAAGATCCAAAGGAAAGACATCTGATCCTATCTAGAAATAGAAAGTCCAGCCTTTATTGGTGAGTTTCCATGCATCAAAAGGGGAGAAAAGCTGCTTTTGGGGGCTGTGCTGTGCATTCTGGGAGGTCTCTGATCGATCAGAGGCTCCTCTGATCGATCAGAGGGGAGATTTTGGCTTGTAAGGTGGGCTCTGATCGATCAGAGCACCCTCTGATCGATCAGAGGGCATGTTTTGCATTAAAAGGTGGCCTCTGATCAATCAGAGGCTCCTCTGATCGATCAGAGGACACTTCGGGAGACTTTTTTTCTTCTCTTTTGGCTTCTATCTCTCTTGTACACTTCCCAAAGCTCCCCAACTTGCTTCCAAAATCTATGGGCACAATCAAGACACTAGAAAAGGCTACTTTGAGCCATGTTAAAGAAATTCTTGATATTTTTAGTGTATGTGCAAAAGTGAGTTAATTTAATTAAACTAGGCTAAGATAAACGCGATAGTAACAATCAAAATGGCGTTAGCGACTACAAAATTACGCGTTTATCAGTTTTCTGAACACTGCTTGAATTAGAATTGAATTATTCATAAATAAGCAAATTCACAATTCTTCAATCGAAAATTAACTAATTCTAAAATTAGGCAATTTACGGAACCAAACGGGCCAATAGTCTACCATTATGTACACACAAAACTTCTATAGGGAAGGAAAATAGCACTGCTGATGCCAATGATTACATTCAAATTGACCCAATTCAAATATGAAATTCCTAACTAGCACAACTTATTTTCAAATAATTTTTCAAACTTCATGTAAAATGAGTAGTGTTTTCATTCCTTTTTCAACATTTTTATCATGTGACAGTCATATTTGCCATCCCAAACACCATCTGGGGTGAGGCGGCTAAGAGAGAAAGAGCTCCGGATTCTGCGAGGTGATGGCCGTGGAGAGCGCAAAAAATTTGAAAGGATTTATGATTATGATGTCTATAATGATCTCGGAAACCCTGACGCTGATAGTAACTTATCAAGACCAGTATTAGGTGGCACAGAGTACGCATACCCGAGACGTTGCAGAACAGGTCGCCCACGGTGCAAGACAGGTAGTAAAACTTCTTACTTCCTTACAAATTAAGAGTCTCGATTACCTTTTATTTAGTACATCGCAAGCTAAAAATTAATCTGGTTTCATTTACTACAATGTAATCTTAACATTCACTTCACCCACCTTATATTTTTACTTTTTCGAACTTTTTTAATATGATATGCAAATGAATTATTTAATATACTTGTGAACAGATCCATTATCAGAGTCGAGGAGTGACGAGATTTACCTGCCGAGGGATGAAGAATTTTCGGAGGTGAAAAGTCAGTCGTTCCAATTGAATAAGTTGTTTGCAATTGCGCATGCAATCTTACCTTCTGTCGTTGAGATGTCTTCGACTGACAAAGAATTCCCCTACTTCACAAAAATCGACACACTTTTTGCGGAAGGGATCAATCTCAAAGTCAAAACCAAACTTGATCTACGAGATATTCTTCCCAGTTTTATCAAAAAGATTGTAAATGCTGGAGAGTATCTCTTCCGCTTTGAGATCCCTCAGTTGATGGCTAGTATGTTCTCTCTCTCTATATATATATAAGGAAAAGGTTGAATGCAGAAAAAGCAAACTTGAACTGTGTCCTTTGTTGCTTATTGCAGGAGACAGATTTTCTTGGCATAGGGATGAGGAATTTTGTCGTCAAACTCTTGCGGGTCTCAACCCATGTAGTATCCAGTTGTTGCAGGTAATATGTGTACATATTCTACAACCAAATTTATGCTCTACAAGGTTATTATTGCATTATGAATTATTGTTAAGTCAAAGCCGATTCTGAGATTTATAGAATTCTAAAAAAAAAGGAAGTAGAAGAAGAAGAAGATTATTTAACATTGTAACCATATACAGCTTAGCTGGTATACAAAATACGCGTTTTATTATATTCCAGCGAAACTGAGAAAGTAATTAATTTGTGAATGTATTTTACCCATCTAACACATTTTCAGAGTGGCTACAAATGAATATAAGATGAATACCAAACAAATCAATACCATATCCTAAACATTTTGTTTTTTTTGTGAGTAATAAAAATGATGCATGAGTATTTCGTAAAATATCTACAACTCTCTGTGTAGGAATGGCCATTGAGAAGTGAGCTGGACCCTGAGGTGTACGGACCACCTGAATCAGCCATCACCAAAGAGATTGTGGAGGAACAGATAAAAGATTTCATGACCTTTGAAGAGGTAATAGAAAGGTCACCAAACATTGACATATTTATGTATATAGATACGGAGAATATTTCTCACAAGGACCTGTTTGTACGGACTAAATCTTTAATGACGATTTTTCGTCACTAAAAACATCTTCCCAATATTTTGGTGATGGAAAAGCTCCTAGTCCTTATGGACTAGTCCATATAAGAAATGTAATTTATAAAATAGATTATATATCTCGTATGAGTAGTTTGTATATAGACCAACTTTTAACAACGATTTTGTATAGCTAAATATGTTTGGAGATTCATTTAGTGACATAAAAATCACCGCCAAAACTACATTAAAATAACTTTCCTGTGACGAAAAAACTTGTCATAAAAATTATGTTTTTTGGCAGACATTATATTACTGACAAAAGATTTCGTCACAAAAGGTTTTGGTTAGGAATAGTCTCTGCACTAGTATACGTAATAAAACAAGGCATCACATTTAGGAAATTAAATACCCTTCAGTGATAAAACTTTGAGTTTCGGTACTACTCTCTTGGCTATTGTAACTTTTGTGACGAATTCTAGGGTTGATCACAAAAGGTAGACCACATTCTTTGACAAAATGCAAATTTTTGCCATCAAAGGAGTACATTATATGATACAAAAATGTGGTTTGTCATACTATTTTCTTTCTAATTAAAGTGCACTTTTGCTGACGAAAATGTGTTTTCTTAAAAAATTTAACAATTTGTTTATTAATGTCAAAGTAGTCTAGTCTGCATACAGATGGTCCGCACAAGACATTGTGTATATAATCCTACTTTCATTTATTTGTATTAAATTATGTAATTTATGTATATATACATGTCCATATGCTTACATATGCAGGCTCTAGATCAAGGGAAGCTATTTATTCTAGATTACCATGATCTACTCTTACAATATGTGAACAAAGTAAGAGACATTAAGGGGACAACTCTCTATGGTTCAAGGACACTAATGTTCCTAAAGCCTACCGAAGAGTTGATGCCGGTAGCCATTGAGTTAACTCGGCCACCGGCTAATAAGCAACCTCAATGGAAACAAGTGTTTACGCCCTCCTCAGATGCTACAGGTGCGTGGCTTTGGAAACTGGCTAAGACTCACGTTCTTGCTCATGACGCTGGTTATCATCAGCTAGTTAGTCATTGGTATGTTCCTTCTATATTTAGAAGACTAATTCATGGTTCTACGACGATATATATATAATATATATAGGTATGGTCCGGATTTGGTATGAACCACTCTCTTTAGTGACAAATTTTTGTCACTGAAACATTGGGGAGATGTTTTCAGTAACTAAAAATCGTATAGGTTGGTCCGTACCGGAACATTTTCCTATAAAGTTATGTATGATATGAATTCATCTATAGTATGGATTGTTTTTATACAAACCAGACTTTTAGTGATGTTTTCTATCCCAACTAAATTGAAGATTCATTTAACGAAAAAAAAAACCATCACTAAAAGTTTGGTTCATGAACGAACCATCTGCATATGGATCTAACTATATATCACAGTGTCAGTTTGTAGTACAAAATTTCTTTGTACGGACCAGACTTATTGGTTTCCGTCTCCAATACATATGGAGATATATGTTTAGCGACATAAGCCAATTCTAAAATCCTGGTCTACATACGAACTGTCAGCAAAACAGGATTGGCAATATATGATAGAGTCTGTCTCTAGTGTGAACCATCTTTATATGGACCGAGATTTAAGTTTTTTTTTATCTCCAATACATATAGAGATACATTTTTAATGACAGTAAATTGTCGCCAAAAGTTTAGTATATATATAGTCAGTTTGCATAGGAAACTGACCATATATATTATAGAGTCCGTCTCTGATAAGGACCAGGCTTTTGGTTTTCTGTCTCCAGTATCTTTTGAGATATGTAGTTTAGCGATAAAACATTGACATTGTGAACATTGAATTCGGATATATAAAATTGAACGACTTTGCAGGCTAAGAACACACTGTGTGACAGAGCCTTACATAATTGCGAGTAACCGTCAACTTAGTGCAATGCATCCGATCTATAGGCTTTTACACCCTCATTTTCGGTACACAATGGCGATTAATGCCGAAGCTCGACAATCGCTTATAAATGCAAATGGAACCATCGAGATGGGATTTTCGCCTGGAAAGTACTCTATGGAGCTAAGCTCTATTGCCTACAACCAGTGGAGCTTTTTTTTCCAGGGACTTCCAGCGGATTTATTAGTCAGGTATCACGTTTTATTCCTTTTTTAAAATAATTAGGTTTTAGTCCTAGGTTGGAAATGTATTTTTGTTTTACATCCTCTTTTCTTTGTGTTTTAAAAGTAGGTTATGTCCCGCTAACTTTGCAATTTATGAAAATTACTTGGTGATAACATGACAAAATAGTCTAGGGATATAACTTATTTTGTAATACAATATTTGGTCACATGCATTAGATAGAAAATATTTGGTGACAATGTGATCATTAAAACTGCGTGGCTAAAAGTTGGTGAAACAAAAAGAATCCTTCACAAAAGCTTTTATTTTGTTGCACAAAGTCCTCTGCATAACTATTTTTTTTTACAACATTAAAGAAACACCCTTTAGTAACAAAAATCTAAGTTTTGTCACCAATCTAGCTTTTGGCTATCAAAAGCTAGGTGACGATTTAAGTTTCGCCACCAAAGAATATATTAGGTGATGAAACACAAATTCTAAGATTCGTCAAAAATATGGTCACTTTTTTTTTGTTTTTTGACAAGAGTAAAAAATAATGTGACAAAATTAATTAAAGTGCACATTTAGTGATGAAATCGTCACGAATTGAGCATTTTGTTGTAGTGGGTTTTTCTTGTTTGATCTTGCTAGCTAGGTCTAGAAGTTGAATAATGTCCATTTTTTCAACTAACATATTATTTTTTGACATTAATAATTTTTAGGGGAATGGCTAAAGAAGATTCAACTGCTCCCCATGGCCTAAAGCTTGCAATTGAAGACTATCCCTTTGCTAGCGATGGTTTAATCCTTTGGGATGCCATTAAAGAATGGGTTACTAGCTACGTTAACTACTACTACCCGGATGCAAGCTTGGTAGAATTGGACCGCGAGCTCCAAGCATGGTGGACAGAAATTCGAACAGTAGGCCATGGCGACAAAAAGGACGATCCATTTTGGCCCGATCTTAATACCCCGAATGATCTTATCGAAATCCTTACAATTATGATATGGGTAACATCCGGCCATCATGCAGCTGTCAACTTCGGACAGTATGATTTTGCAGGTACCAGTGCGTTGTATCTTACATTGGTATTATTAGCGACAGACCCGGCCCCTCTACGGTGATGAAAAGTACTTTTGAGTCCTTGCGAGAATAAGTGTTCCCTCTCCCGAGGATTCTATTAACTAAAAGCCATCTAAACATTCAATTTAATTATCAATTTAGATTATAAATTACCTTCGAGTGAGCCAAGTCACCTCTGAAAAGAATTCACTTTAGACTAATTAAAGTTATGCAATTTGAACCATCAATTATAAATTGGATGATTTAGAGTAGTTTTTATTTTGTAGAGTTCTTGCCAGGGAAATATAATACTCGCTTTTGGCAAAGACTAAAAAATTAGATCCGCTCAGTTTAAAATTGATGGTCCAGATTGCATAATATAACTTTGCCTCTAACTTGATTTTTGTCACATTAGAAGAACTGGTTACGTATTAATATACTGGGCTTGATTCAAACCATGCTGGAGGCAACTAAAAATTCCATTTTGAAGAGGGCTACATCCAGTTGTTTCTACTCCACTCCTTAACTAGAGGTATTTCTAAAAAAATTATTTTTGCAGGTTATTTTCCAAATAGGCCTGCCATTGCCAGAACTAAGATGCCTACTGAGGATCCGACAGAAGAAGAATGGAAGCAATTCATAAAGAACCCTGAGCAGGCGCTATTGGCGTGCTTACCTTCAGTTGTTCAAGCGACGATAGTTATGGCC
This sequence comes from Lonicera japonica, assembly GCA_021464415.1. NCBI lineage: Eukaryota > Viridiplantae > Streptophyta > Magnoliopsida > Dipsacales > Caprifoliaceae > Lonicera > Lonicera japonica. The sequence goes on from CM038464.1 coordinate 65,451,261, forward strand.
ATTTTGGACGTGTTATCGACTCATTCTAAAGATGAAGAGTACATTGGTCAGCACATTGAACCGTCTTGGGAAGAAAATCAAATTCTGAAGTCGTCGTTCCAAACGTTTACCGCTAGGTTGATGGAGCTCAAAGCAATTATAGATCGGAGAAATGCTGACAAAAAATTGAAGAATAGAACCGGAGCTGGCCTCATACCGTATGAGCTTCTTGTACCAGTTTCAAAAGAAGGGGTCACCGCACAAGGAGTCCCGAATAGTATCTCGATTTGAAGTTAGATAGAATCCTTATTATGATTAAGTTAGTAAGCTCAAATCTCCCGCTAATGGGGATGCAATGTTAAATAAAATATCATATTGAATAAATGTGGAGGTGCTCTCAAAATATAATTTTGAAAATACTTTCATTGGAAAAGTACTTCTCTTATTAAAATATAATTAAAATAGTAATTTCAATTTTTTTATAATTTGAAATGTACTACAATATATAAGAGCATTTTCAATAAAAAAACTCAAAATTCGATAATCAAAACTTTTGTAATTCATTTATCAGGTTGTTAAGTTAACAACGAGCATTTGATTATTTAATTTTAAATTTCCATTGGAGATATGATGCCTGTATTACGTACATAAAAACTTTATAAATGTCGAAATTATTAATGTACAATCAAGAGCATTATCGATCGATTACAATTTAATTACCCAATGATAAGAACACAGAGATAAACTCCACATGTGCCAAGATTTTTTGATGAGTCAAGGAGAAAAAAATATTTAGGGAGACTTTATATTGGTTTTCTGAGGGAATGAATATTTTAATGAGGAGAGTTTGTATCAAGGGTATTTTTTTAGAATGGCCCCAAAAATGATTGAAAATTAATTCTTTTTATTAGAAGTTATAAGAAGAGATGAGTAATTTAATAAGGTGCTCTCTATTCCAAGCTTATTTTTATGAATAAATGTTCTCCATCTTTCTTTATTTATATTTTTTAAAAAAAATGTCCACAATACAAAGAATTTTATTTCATGAAAAAAAAATCCAGTATCTCTTCCACATCATTCAACTAATTTTCCATCTTCTCACACTAGTCAATTGTCTTTTGTTATCATTTTACAATTTATCATCAAATAAACCCTAGTTGTTTGTTTTCTGATTTGGAGATATTTATGGACCCATTTTGTATATATCGTGTTCATCTCTTTGGTGATAGGCTAATCTCGATCCCTTCAGTGAGAGAGATGAACCTCCATATTTTTGTTCCTATTAGATTTTTTAATTTTTAAATTACATTATTCTCTTTGATATTGATACATATATTGTGGAAGTACTTCGAGAAAGTTCCTTGGAGTAGAGAGCTTAAGAATTTATACTAATATTTTTTTGATGTGAGGTAAAAATTATAAGGGGCTTTTAACTTGGCTAACTTGAGTAGCCGATGTCATGATCGACATAGAGCCTAAAGCTCCTTAGGCCCATTTTACATTTTGTACCTAAACAAAAGTTATGGGAGGAAAGGGGTTAGCAGACGAGTATATATTTATGTGGTAACCACCACTAACCGACTATTATTGTTAGCCGAGCAAGGCCATCATGGAAGATGAAGACCGACCGATCATGGTCGAACAACTAGCAGAGGAAGCTGAGCGGAAAGATAAGTGATGAAAAATAACCACTTACGCGTGTGAATAGGATTAGAGACAGCTGTTATATTGAAGTAATAACCAAATTTACCTTTTTTTGGTAATTTCCATAACTCAAAAACTCTAATGTAACCATATCTTATACTTATAAATAGGGGGTGGTGTTATCTACACCCCCCAAATCTGTCATAAACACCCCTTCCAAAATTTAAATAAAAATACATTTAACACCCCCCTCCATTGCCTGATGTTAAGTGATTACTTAACAACACACTTTTCTCATTTAAGCCGAGTTTATGTAAGTGCACTCACCTCTCATTAGGAGGGCCTTATTTGAAAAACACTCTAGTAATCTATTGCCTGATGTTAGGCGAGTTATTACAAATAAACTCTTCCCAAGTGGGGCGAGTGTGTACATCTTTACTCACCTCTCATTAGGCAAGTTTTAGGGTGGTATTAGTGATTAGAAATTTAATTTTTGGGGTATTTGTGACAGATATGTGGGGAGTAAATAATACCGCCCTAAATAGGAGGGGATAGCCCTTAATTCAGGACAATCAACTTTATGTTCTCTACACTCTCTCCTACATAGCCCTCTCCTTCCTCAAACTCAATTCAATGTAATTCATTCTTATTATATTGTTCATCAAGCTTCAAGCTAATATAATCATCACTCACACCTCAAGAGAGGATGTACTAAGTTCGGATCTAAGTTCGGGGATATTTTGGATTTTTCTAAACACGGGAAAGATTACTTTTTGTTTTGTTCCTCAAAATTATAATAATTAAGGTGACATGTGGTTTGGCGCATCATGCTCTTTTTTCTTTATTTTTGGAGAGTTGAAACTCATTGTTTTGAGATTGGATCACAGACTTAGTGTCCTGTAATGAATAAATTTATGTCACGGTTGTAGGTGACCTTAAAAAAAATGTTATAAATCTCTTCATATCGTAATCTTATAGTTTAATTCTCCACGATTTTATCTATAATTAATTCATTAAGGTAAATTATGTCTCTAAAGGGTGATTGATTCTAAGATAATGAAATGGTCCTTGACTCTTGTATTCTTTTAAAGTGGGGATTCATTGACGCTTAATTATATTAATTTCGGTATTATCTTGTCGCCATAGAACACATTTTGGAATTTTATCTAGTGGTATATTTTATAAAATCTTAAAATAGTTTTTAAAATCTTATTGAGAGTATATATGTTGGTGAAATTTTGAGCATTAATTAATTGAAACTCACATATCACTCTCGCCAAAACAAGTGGTTTCTTGCCAATTAGTTTGCGCTGATGATATCACTACCCACATTTTATAAGAGTGAGTATATTTCGAATACCTCGAGAATTTCAACTCACTTGAATTTCTTAATAACAAATTATACTTCAGTTGTTATATATCTAGAGTTTTTATTTTGTTTTATTTTTTTAATAAAAAAAGGTGGTTTCTAGCATTTCATTTTTTAAATCTAAAAATGTCTTTATTTTGCTATTTACATTATAATATATGGTGTAATATAAATATAGTATTCTCATGTTACCTTATTTTTTTTTTCTATTTTTCAACAAAAAGTAGATTGAAAGTTTAGCCCAAACCCTGAAGTCCAAACCCAGCTTAAGTTTGGGCCTTAATCCCAGCTCATCATTCCTTTGGAATTTGGACGAGGCAGTCCTACAGCCTCCTCCATATTCTTCTAATCCAGTTCAGTTGTGACTAAAATCCGCTGCATTAGTAATTCTTTACATTATGTATAGAATTTTAAAACAAATAAACACATCATAGATTATTTCTAGCACTAATAATATGTGTTCTTTAAGTTCTAGCTAGGTCGTGCGTTTAAGACGACCTTGTTCAACCAATACTTCTATTATAATTTTTGAAATCTAAGAGTTCGTTTGGTTCGAGTTTTGGGAATGGAATAGGTATTGTAAATTCTTGGAAAGACTTTCTCTTGACATCTAGGATGTCTGCCAATCTTTGTTGAAACATTAAATTACCTCTCTCTATATTTGGTTCAAACAAGAATACGAGTGAAATACAAGTGAATTACCAAATTATTCTTCATTTTATAAATTAAACGACGAGTCCTAACAATTTTACAAAGGAAAAATTTTGTTTTTATTGTTAAGAACTGTGAAAAGTCATTGTATATATTTAATAATAAAAAAAATTTAAATAATAATAAAAGTTCAATACGAGGTAATCTTAGAAAATTTGTCTTGATAAGTAGAAAAATTATTTTGGTCTTGAGAGGTAATCTTAGAAGAAAATCTAAAAGAGAATATCTAGAGTAATCATCTATTCACATCTATTTACGAGGAAAAACTTTGAAAGAATACTTCATTTTTGAAATGATACATTCCTAACAAAAAACTCGAACCAAATATCGGAATCTTTCTAAAATGGAATGTAGCATTCCAAGAGTGATTTAAAACTTGAACCAAACGAGACTTGAATATATTTTTCTAATTTCATAGGCCTACCAAAAACACTTCTCTCGTTGTATATATAGTATAAGTATATATAGTGGATCCGAAAAAAGTCCAAAAGAAAAAATAAATTGAGGGAAAAAAACGCAAAAGAAAAGAAAGCACAGTAGAGATAGGCTTTATTTTTTTACAATGAACAACCTGCAAATAAAGCGGGAACCAACTAAAACATAAAACACTCACATAAAACTTTAATATTACGGGGCTCTTTTGGTCTTGTAAATTATCTTATTTATAATTATTTCATTGTAAATAATGTCATTTCAACAAAAAAAATTATCTTATTTATAATTATTTCATTGTAAATAATGTCATTTCAACAAAAAAATTATCTTATTTATAATTATTTCATTGTAAATAATTTCATTTCAACAAAAAAAATTATAATGTAATTTTTTCTACATGAACTTGTATGATAGTTATAAGTTATGTAATTTCAACTATATCTCTACGTTTTCTCACTTAATGTATTAAGTATTAACTTAACTTTATGACTTTGTACACTTATTTATTTTTGCAACCAAATACTTAAGAGTTTTGTAATTTATTCCTACTTGGCCGGTTAGACTATCTCCACCAGAATAATTGAAATTGGATAATTAGAAGAAGTTTTAATTATTCTTTTAAATTCCGTTTGATAATAATATGGAAAATGAAAATAAAAAAATTACGAGAAAAAAATAGAAAATAAGTTGAAACATATGGTGAGATACTCTCCGTCTCATATTTATTTTTGTAACTATATGTCTTCCATCTCCCTTTAATGTATTTGTCCACATGACACAGTGTGTGTATCATGTACACAAACACTAAGATGTTTGTCTGCAGACAAACATTCTCTGGCCCAGCCCACTAATTCCATACAGATATATATACTTGCATAAACCCCATTTGAGGCATTAGTCAGCTCTGGAATTTCGAGAATAGTGCTCTAAAATAGTATTTTACTATTTTTAAGGTTCTCAGGTACTTTTTATCGCAATCCAGTTTTAATTTTTTATCTATCTTTATTTTATCAGTTATAATTGATCAATCGTGTGTAAAAATTTTTGTTTATCTCAAAATCATCCCAGGGTAGATTTGGAAAATCATATCAATAAAGTTGAATGAGTTCAAGCCAGATACAATCAGTTAGCTCTGCTAGACTAGAAACGACTAAAAGCCGCATATCACCATCAGGGGTATCATAATAGAATTGCTCGAGCCTTCAACCAAAAAGCAAAGACCTGTGGTATCGGTGAGAATGACATCGTGCTAAAAGAGATTAGAGTGTCAGCCAAAGACCCAAAGGGAAAGTTCGGACAAAAGTGGGCTGGGCTGTACATCTGATAAACGCATAATATTGTCATGTTTAAGCTCCTTCCCGGAGTCGCTTGATGCGTTTGTTGCTTTAATTCTGCCTAATTATCCACTTATCTCGAGATTAGTACCTTAGCGAGTGTTGTATCTAACATGGCCCAAATTGGTGTGTATTTTGTAGTATTCCATGTGTTTGTAGGATTGGGATACAATGGCATTGCATGAAGTGATCAAGAGCAGGCTTGGAGGCTTGCTAAGTGCTGAGTGAAGAAATTCCAGAACCATGATTGATCATGGGTATAACCATGATCGATCATGGGCATGTCCATGATCGATCATGGGCATAACCATGATTGATCATGGAACCAAAATTTTCTGGCAGAGCACTTCCATGATCGATCATGGGCATAACCATGATCGATCATGGCCCTGGCAACTTGGCCATTTCACACCCAAAATGGGCTATTTTAGTGGTTCAAGCTATTTTAGATATTTAGTTAGATATTTTGCAACCTTTTAATATATATTATTTCTCTTAGCTTCTTGGAAAGCTATCTAAGTTTTTGTACAAGTTCTAGAGAGAAGTGGGAGCTAAAACCTTGTAATTCCTTCTTCTTCTTGTAAGTTTACTTTGATTTTAAGAAATGAATGCTTCTTCTATAATTCTTGTTTCGAGTATTATGGAGTAGTCTTTTACTAAGGTTACGGAGGTGAACCGCGATATAATATTCGGTGATTTATGGCTCAATCCATGTTTAAAGTTTGAGAAATAGTTGTAAATCCTTTTCTTCTTCAATTCCTCCATTGTTGCAAGCTTTCTAGGTATATTCATAATAAATTAAGACTTTATATGTCTTGTATATTTAGTGCTTGGTTGTTAATGAACATACAACATATTTATATGGTTCTAGAAAGCTTGTAGTCCCTTTCCCCTATCCATGGAGTTTTTCCCTCTTCATAGAAATTATGAATAGTTCTTAAAACTCCATAGATGGATTTTAAATTTGTTTAGCTTATCTTTGATTCATTTATTGATATATTGAGTGCTTCTTACACTTTATGTGATACTTAGACTCTTTATTTTCTACCATATGTGATAAATGATGAGTTGACTAATTTATCCCATAAACTTTATTCCGTTTCATTGTTAGGATTCACTTTATAATTTTCATTCTTTCAATCATGCGATTACTACACTTGCTTTATGTTAAATCTTTTAATGATGAGTTTGTCATATCTATCTCGGATTAGCTTCATCGGGAATGGGTTGCCTTGCTTCACTCCCGTAGCTAAGAGGTAGGAATGATAACCCCGTCTTTGGTGGAATGTCGTTTGTCTCTTTCTCGATATGGCTTCAACTCGAGAATGAGTCGTCTAGCGTCGCACCCTTTGCTATTGAAAGATACACCAACATTCCCCATATTTCGAGAAATCTTGTGTTGTAATCTTTGTATGAGCTAGTGGTCACCGTCTCTTAAATCGTTTTCCCCCACCTCCACCTACCTTAGTGCTTTCTTATTAATTTTCGCAACCGTTTTACATTTACGTTGTTTCACAACAAATCCAACTCACACAAAATCTGAAAACCACTTAATCCGTAATCCATTCCATTCCTTTTCACTTATCCCTGTGGTTCGACACTCGGACTTCCGAGACTATATTACAACTTGACGTCCCTGCACTTGGGCTATATCGAAGCGCGTTATTTGAAGTTGCGTCAATATCATCAAGGAAATCAACACAGGGAGAGCCGCAATACTCGCAAATTTGGACGGGCAATTACTTCACTCACCTGTCAACATAGATCGTTTGAAAAAGTATTACCAATAGAACACACCATGTATATTTAAGAACTACGTAAACATGAGCCCTAACTCAAACTTTTTGAAAAATCAAATAGGGAATGTAGGCAACTTGAGAAATGACTTCAGGCTCGATTTGATCATTATAATGAAAACGTTTTCAGAACAAAGTAGTTTCTCACATATTATTCAGTGGTAGTTTAGAACACCGAGAGTTACAGATAAAAGCGCTGAATACAAGAAAAGCCTAAGCTCTAGGGGTTGGCCAAACAGGGTCCTCAGTAGCCAAGTCAATGCGTGGCTCATCCAAGATCTGATATGCTAAGATAACACTCTCTTTAATAGGCTCATAATCCATGAATCGGAGCCACTCCATCTGATAGAGGTCATCAACCAGTTCTTCTTCCAAAGACTACCAACAAGAATATATAATGTCTGCTCTGTGGGGCCGAGAAATACCGAATCGTGTATGCCTAAACTGTCGAGTCAAATGCTCACACCACATACGCTCCATAGACATAAATACATGCGAGGTAGCAAGCTTAAGTTCAGAGGAAAATTTTTTCAAACCAAGAGGGATGTTTTGAGGAATGTTGAACAGTAGCAGAAGGCGCCCAAGTAAATAAAACGAACTAAACTAGAGATCTTTGAGTCGAACATAATTCTGCCCACCCATGCCAACCACCATCTCCTTAAGTTTTCACCACGGAATGTGCTATCAGATTGCATGGAAGTTCTCAGAAAACCACACGGTAGTTCTCAGAACACCACACGGTCTAGTCAGAAGAAGACATGGTCAAAACATTAAAAAGTGGGTGACGAAAGAAATGTGTTGGGTTATCTAGCCGAGCCCCATTAAACCCCATTGATCGAAACCGCTCCAGCAACCACATATACAGGAGGCGTGGACTCTCCTTAAGAAATGTCGAAGATCCCCTTTTGAGATCATCCAGTCCGTTCAAAGTCTCGACAAGAATGATAGGCACTATAGATTCACTATTTCGGGGATCAACTAGAGTAGAGCCTGTTACCAGTAGCATATCTGAAACCAAACAGATCAGAGCCGTAGCAGTACGACCAGAACTGAATGAGGGATCGTCCTCATAATGATAAAAGAAGTTGACCATTCGATGAAGATCCAGCAAACCCCCGGTAATGAAACAATCACAGGGATTGATAGCAAGGTAATGGGCATATCCCATGGACTGATATCCTCGATTGGAATAGCCATAGGGAACCGCATATCGAAACATAAGAGCCATGAGAACTCCTTGAAAGTCAGATAGAGCTAGTTTGGACCAAAGCAAAAAATGTGTTCTTCAGGTTTCTAGAAGGCCAAGGCACCTAGAAGAAAAGAGAAATCCATGGGAAGGAAACCCCACGCCACCAAAGGGCTAAAGACACAAAAGTTTAGACCATTTTTTGAAGATGCTAAAGCATCCCGGACTTTGATATACAGAAAGTCGAATTTTGAACGGAAGGAAGACATTTTCATATAAAAAAGGAAAAGAGAAGATAATGATGTAAGAAGGAAGGAAGGAACATAGAGTATTTATAGGAAAAAAGTGTCATGTACTTGTTTGTTGCGCGATAAAACAATTTCAGGAGGGATTGTCGCGCGACAAACATTTATTCATGAGGGTTTGTTGTGCGACAAACCTATATAAACTCACCCCTAAGGCTATTTTTCCTAAAAGAAGTATTTCTTTATGTACATTATACTTACTATGTTCTTTTCTGCAGAGACCTTAAGGCTCCCCTAAACCAAGGTATGGTCTTTCAAAAACAAACACATTTTTGATACAATTAATACGTATATGTATATACTAGTCACAAACACACAAAGAGAAAAACATGTCTTTAATAAATAAATTCTTTCATCAAATATCCCTTACAAAAAAATAGTTTTCTAAAAAAACAAAGAGAACAAAAGAAATTGAACTAATGACTAACGTTTTGTTTAAAGAATCCTAAAGCTATGTAGGAATAATAAAGCTAATCTACTCGAGCGCGCTTCGATACGCTCTCACTGTCACCCGAAGCCTCCTCGAGATTAAGGTCAACCATTGGAGCCGCCTGAGAGGGCCCTGCAACCTGAGAGGGTGGAGGAAGATCTGCCGTTTGAATAGGAGTCGTGGGTCGAATCACTAAAGATCGAGAACGCCTAGAAGTCTGACTATTGCTCCTCCGAGACTCAGTCCGCTTTCGAGAAGAAATCATGGGATCATCCGCGTGCAAGGAAATCTCGACTGCCCTCCAATAATCGTGCATGTAAAAGGTGGGATCCCGTCCTACGAACTGCAGCAGGTTCTAGTTGTATAAGGAATGGTTATACAAAGCTCATAAATCACCCACAGGAACCACCTATTAAAAAAAACAGATTGAATCAATACCATAATAATATGAGTGCATAAATAAAGAAAGGAAATAGTGGAAAAGAAAGAAAAAGTACCTCGTCATCAGCGCGGCCGCCTAAGAAACTTAAAGAATCATCCGGGAGGGGGATCTACATCACTGTATACCTACGATGACCCACTCCAACATACGCTATGTCTTAAAGGAGTGGTGGAATATCCACTAAAGGACTAGCAAGGCCCGTTGCCGCTAAAGTAGAACCCCCTCCTTCCATCTCGGATACAAAGGAGGGCGAGAAGATGAAGCATCCACACCAGGGGATCGAGACGGAGGGCCCATGGTAGTCGTGAAAATCGGAGTCATCGTAGCATAAGTTCAAACGCCGAGAGGATCAATGACGGCCGTTTCTCTCAGAGGAGAGGTCCCCCTTGAAGGAGTAGCCACAATAGCAAGAGGGGTCCACTCAAACTGCTCATATTGCTCAATCTGCCCCTCTGTGCAGCCTCCGCCTCCTCAAAAATAGCTCCTAAAGATATGGAAGGACCAGTGGGGAACTAAAAACCATCATGCCCAGTCTGCCTTTCCTCTCTAGGAATGGCCTGTGGCGTCAACTTGGGCATCGTAGCAGCCCCTCCTCCTTCATCACCCCCCTCGGGTCTGTCACGCCGTCACCCTCTGTAACAGTAGGAATATTCCTCTCGCCCTTGGGATCATCATCATCTGAATCTGGAACCGCTTCCTTCTGGTTGGGGACGGGCGGTAGGTGCCTCGCAATAATCCTCGACAAATGGTATTGCCCCCGTATATAATTGGGATTGCCACCCAACGCTCTGTACTGCTCTTAAAAAACCTGACCTCGAGCCCCTTTCGGCTCTCTCATCAGGAAACAAGCAAGAAAAGTAGCATAGTCACCCTCCTTAGTAAAAGTCAAAAAATTCAGCCCATTTACTAAGGCCAACACCGTCACCGGATCGATCTCACTGGTCCATCTCATCAAAACAGGTGGAAACATTGAAAGTCGAGGCCATTGAGCCAATGTGTGCTGACGAATAACTCGCTCTCCAAAATGAAGGCCCAAATCACCCCACGGGGTCTATTCAATCTGAAAAATAAAATAAATGAATCATTTTAGTCACTTATTTTGATATATATATATATATGTAAACATAATGATATTTAAATACCTACAAGCTCCTCCAATAGGTCAGAGATTGCGGTGGTTCCAGTCTCCTGAGTCTAATATACATAAGGAGTCCTATAGTTCCCCGCTATGAACCAGCGGAGAAACAGGAATTAATCCTCATTCTCAATAAGGAGGTCCACTTGGGCAAGATCCTAGCAGGTATATGCAACGAACCAACTCTAAAAAAGGAAGATACAAGGTCATTAACAACCATTATCAAATAAAAGTACAGATATAAGACAAATAGAGGAAGTCGGAGATTTATACCTCCTACAGTAAATAAAAGCCCTTAAGGTTAAGGGCCAAATGGCGTGAAACTTGATCCATGGTATCATAAAGAACGGCCAAGATAAAATCGCCCCAATCATAGTCGAACAGAGCACTGAAATCCCGGATGAAAGGCAGCCACCAAATATAGGCTGTATCCCCCCACGGGCCTCGAATAAATCATGGAGTGTTAGCAATAACAAGACACGGTCATACTGGAGTGCCTCTTGTCTGGTCATCAGCTCTCCGGTAGCAATCAGTCTGGCTCTCTCCGTAGCCAAGGGCATGATCAAGACGGCCCGAGGAATGGTATCACCCGAACTCTGTCGCTTGGAAACCACCACAAAGCACTGACTATACCCTCAGGAGTGAGACGTAGAGGGACATCAACCTGAATAGAGATACCTCTTGACGGTATCCCGGTCAAATCCAACAGTATCATCGTCATCTCCCCCAACTCCAGTGGAACGTATAAGTAGTATCCCACCAATGGGTCGCCAAAGCCGTCACCAGGACCACCATCCTCAACACCCTCTCCGGTAGTGCATTGAGAAAAGCGCCAAAGGGAGTCACAAATAATAACTCTTGTACCGGGGCCGGTCTCCACTTAGCAAAAATAGTGTTGGGAGAACCCCAACCTCAGCCAACCCACTGTACACAATGGACATATATATATATATATATATATTAGTGAGAGTTATAGGGGTTATGAGGTAAATCATGTAATTTTGAAAACCTGAGGGTATTTTTGTGTAATTATAAGAGTTATAAGGGTTGTGAGGGTAAATTATGTAATTTTTAAAACCTAAGAGTACTTTTACGTAATTATGAAATTATGTAATTTTCAAAATCTGAGGGTACTTTTATGTAATTATGAGAGTTATAGGGGTTATGTGGGTAAATAATGTAATTTTTAAAACACGAGGGTACTTTTGTGTAATTATGAGAGCTATAGGGGTTATGTGGGTAAATTATGTAAATTTTAAAACATGAGGGTACTTTTGTGTCCTTATGAGAGTTATAGCGGTTATGAGGGTAATTATGTAATTTTCAAAACCTGAGGATACTTTTGTTTAATTACAAGAGTTATAGGGGTTATGAGGGTAAATTATGTAATTTTCAAAACCTTAGGGTACTTTTTGTGCAATTATGAGAGTTATATGGGTTATAAGGGTAAATTATATAATTTTCAAAACCTGAGGGTACTTTTGTGTAATTATAAGTTATAGGGGTTATGAGGGTAAAATAATATAATTTTTAAAACTTGAGGGTACTTTTGTGTAATTACATGAGTTATAAGGGTTATGAGGGTAAATTATGTAATTTTTTAAAAATTGAGGGTACTTTTGTATAATTACGAGAGTTATAGGGGTTATGACTGTAAATTATGTAATTTTCAAAACCTAAGGATACTTTAGGTGATTATGAGAATTATAAGTACCTTAGTTCGAGTATTAAAAGGTGAAAGTATGTAATTTCTAAATCGGATATCATTATCAAGGAGAATCACAAGAAACTAACTAAATTTGTTTAACTTGCAGGGAAACTACAGAAATAAGAAAATAGAGATCATACAATATCCTTACATGGAAAACATATCCTAAAAAAACATATCATGCTTTGCACATATTTACATACATACAAATAAGAAATTCAGAAAACATACTAGCGTTCGGCGACGGATCTCGTGGGAAGCAAGCTCCATAAGTAGCCAAGCAATCTCGAGAATCGGAGTAACCCAGGTTACGTCTCGGTACACTACTACAAAGCCAAGGTCCACTCCATTGTCCTCGTACTAGTTAATCTCAACCTAATTGTAATACCCAGTGTTTCTTTTTCTGCTTTGACCTTCTTTTAAGCTTGGTATGGCTTAATCTCTGTCAGGGAGTGAGCATTGAGTTCCATGCCCTTCGCACCTGACCTGATAGTTCTAGTATGTCATGATAGGTATATTTAGTTTGAGGGAGTGATCGTTTCGTTATTCGAGTGGTTCGAGTTGAAACCGAAGCGTAAATCGCGTGTTTCGACTTTTTGCGATTTGTTGATTTCTGGCCAACTTTGAGAGTCCATAACTTTTTCATTCGATGTCCAAATGACTCTCCGTTTTTTTCCACGTCTTCATTTATTTTCCCTCTACAACTTTCATGTTTGGGCCAAGTCGAGATTCAATCGTTTCGAGGTCCGTTTCAGGCTAAAAAAGTCATTTGCTGTCGCAGTGACTTCCATGATCGATCATGGAAGGGCCATGATCGATCATGGTCCTCCAGAAGAGTTCCAGAATGGTTCATGATCGATCATGGGGGACTCATGATCGATCATGGTTCACCTAAATGTCGGTTTTGAGCGTTTTTAACTCGTTTTTGACCCATTTATCACCCAACACCCCTCATTTTCGAGCCACACACCTTCACCACTCTTTAGAGAGTTCTAGAGAGAGAGAGAGAGAAAGAGAGATTATTGTTGTTTCTTTTTCCTCCTACAAGATTGGAGTGCCGAATCACTTTCTCCTTCCCTATTCATCATCTTCCTCACCTTCTTTCTCCGTTGGAGCTCATGTTGGAGCTAAGGTTTCGGCGAGACGGCTTCTACGCTTCCTCAACTCCTCGGTATTGCTTCTCTAAGGTGGGAACACTAGTACTAAACCCTCAATTTCAAATTATTACTCGTTGAATTAGAGTTTTGAACTCAAATTGGGGATTTTCATCACAAGTCCATATTGTTTGCATCTAATGGGGTTTGGGCGAGGTGAACCTTAGATTAGTAATGTATATGGATATTTTATCACTTAGATATCATGTATTGTCACTTCTTGCCATACTATGAGCCTTGTTCTCTCACATACGCATCATACCCACATTGTAGCTAAGGGTATGAACTAGGCCTAAAGGGATTTCGGGATTAGTGCTTTGATTGGGATTAGTTATGTGATATAAATGGTGGATAAGTGTACTTATGCCATTAAGTTCAAGTATTAGAGCCTACCTTCATGTTGTGTACCAAAATCCACTTAGCGGACAACGTGTGTTAATATTTAAGCTTACATGCTTATGAACACTATTGCGGAGTGGCTAATTAATAGTTGTGGCTTGGATAAGACCACGTATGAGTGTAGGAAACACACGTAGGACCTTATTGGTGATCATAAGACACGCATTTGAACGTAAGTGGCTGATAACCTTATAAGCGGACATAATACTCATATCACGAATAATGATGAGATGTAAGAACACTATAGTGATGTAATTAATTAATAATAGAAAGCTTAATTGTAATGATACTAATGATTATGAGTAATGGGCAAATGGTATGATATTGTACACATAATTGTGAGGATTGCCATACTATGTGAAAATGACCAAACGATGAGAATACGGATTATAAGCGTGATGACGACGCTTGTGTTAACAATGATAATGATGAATAAACGATGATCATAATGATGATGATTATGTGATTGTATATATATGTTGTTGGCCATACGTGTGATGGATGATTGATGATTATAAGTATACTGTTGAATGCGGAATCAATATATTTCTGTTGATGCGATCACACGTATGGGCTGGATATTATGATATACCGAGCACCGGGTAGCTCCCCATGACTCGAAGGAGGGCCGCCTATTGCCGCCCATGGGTGAAAAGGCCCTAAACCGTGCACGGGAAAATAAAATCGGTGACTCCACCGGTGGTTGTGTGTGTCCATAAAGGAGAACCCACTCTAGGTATTTTGCCTTCCAACTGGACTATGTGTCCTTGGTTAGATGAGTTTCCCCGGCAAGCGGAGCAGGTCCCGTGTGCCACTACTTCCCAAATGGTGAGTCCCCGGGAAGTAGTTGGGCTATTAATGGTCATCACCCACTAGGGTATCGCCTGGTGTAGTTTCTTCAGAGTGTCGATGTGGTTTGTATGAGGTGTTCTCCTCGTTAACTATTCGGAGTGTTGTTCCCCGGGAAAGTGACCGTCGCGTGGGCTATCTCCGAATGACCTACTTGGAGAACCAAGTCCCCGAACCACTCCCCACCTTGAGGAGACATGGAAAAGAACCTTGAATCCTTCGGGACTCGCTGGATTCTCTGTTCTGGGCCTGGACTGACCGCGGGGTGAAACTGAGGCATTATATTAGAGACGTGATACAAGAGTTGTTGTGAGATTATGATTGTGCTGTTATTATTATTATGTCGTATCATGTCTCATATTTATTTATATGTGTTGCCTCGGCTATGATAATTGATGTAAAGACTTATGAGGACACATCTAAACAGAACAGGATACACGTAGAGAACTATCGAGCCTTTCATAATGTATTAATATATATTTATATAAAGTGGAAAGATATAATAATTATTGAACTTAAAAATGATGTATGAATATACGGACGCGTACGGATTACAGAATAGCGAGTCAGATTATAATGCATATAATATACTCACGATTGAAAGGAAAATCGTAGATAACGAAATAGCCTGACGAGAGTACAACGTAATATAACAGTTTAGGCTAAAGACCTTAGGATGAAGCCTATTAGGTGGCCAAGTATAAAATTCATAATAAATTATAATTAAAGTGAAAACGATGAATACTTGGCCTTTAGTTATGACTTACGGCGTAAGTGACGGATAGTATAGAATGGTGTGGACTTACTGTTGAGTGATGATAATCCGTAGCTTGTCAAACCCTAGGAAGCTATAGTTTGGTATGAGGCAACTGTAGTCAATTGAACTCCTCGGGTTATGGAAATTCCTTGGAGTTTGTCTTATGGATGGTTAGAGGAGAGATATGGTTGTTGGGCAAATGGCTTCCGGGTAGCTAGGATAGAAATCCTAATGGGGTTGCTTGCACGTGGGTTTGCATTGCATTGCATTGCATGTTTTCAAACTATTACGTTAAAGTAAAAGTATTTTCTATATAAAACCTATATAGTTCCCACTGAGCCCGGATTTGGCTCATCCCGTTTTCTAACAATTTTGCAGGCATAGCATCTCGGATGGGTGATGCACGTGTATAGAGGCCTCTGATATCCACAGTCTGTGCCTAGTCCTTCTTCGAGAAAGGACTATGGTGTATCATCATTTTGATTTCCTTATGATTGTAAACGGACCATAATTTGATAAACAATTTGTATTGTATAATTGTATAAAATGTTTTCATATATGTGGAGTTGATTTAAGTATGGTTTGATGTGATTCTATTTATATGGAAAAATGATTTTAAGTGTTACAGGTTAATTTATTACCCGAGCAAACTCCACATGCCGTGATTTTATAAAATGAGCTTTTAAATAGGATCATGTTTTATTTAAGAAAAGTTTTTAAAAGTCGTGATTTTCATATTTTAAACCCGCCGTTGCGCACGGCATCCATGACTAACCGGGTCCCGGAGGTGAAAACCTCAGGACGGGATTCGGGGCGTCACACTAATCGTCTTGATGAGGGCTACAGCGTAGGACGCCCTGGGCGTCGGTAAAGGTAACCTCCTCCTGGTCACCCTCCAAGCGGTTTGGCTGAGCTAGATCCATGAGAAATAAATGAGATGAAGGAGGAAAAGTAAAAAAAAACCGTAATTTAGTAGAGCTTCAGCCAGAGAAAGGAGAGAAACTGAGAGCTAGAGGGAGAAAGAGAGAAATGAGGTAGAATGAGCTTAGCAGAGGGATTATATACTTGAGACGTTTGTCGCGCGACAAAAGGCCTCTTTGTTGTGCGACAAATGCCTCTACACCGAATTGTTGCGTGACATTCTCCTTTCCCCCAAATTTTTGAGTTTTTTACTCCTTTCGTTTCATGCAGGAACACCTCAAAAAGAGTTTTCTAGATTTCTTTCAACAAGAACGCATACGGTGAGAGAAAAGAATGCAAATTTTCTAATTCATCTCTTCAAAAATCGTGAGAACAAAATAGCCTACAAAGGAATCTCTATCTCTAAATCCAGCATTAGGAACAAAAAATAAGACGGGAATAGAAAAGAATTGAAAGAGTATAAAAGAGAATAGATCCCACATGAGCGCCTAGAGGGAGTGAGAGAAACAAAAATGCACAAAACGACAGGGAGAGCCACACCAAGAGTGACATCTAGGCCAAAACTGGCTCAGGACTTCGTCTTGGGTAAGTAAGGCTCCTAATCACACCAAACAGGACAAAATGCCCTTAGCCAAAAACAGAGAGGGCCAGAGAAAGCTTTCCCAAATGAGGGAGAAATAAGGACATTGAAAAACAGAAAATGATGTGGGCCCATGAATTCCTTAAAGATAAAAACGGATAAAGATCAAAAGGATCGGAGATTCCTTTTAAACAAATTTTCTTTTCATCATGATATAGAAAAGATGCTTTGGAAATAAGTCTTTGAATCATCACTCTGCGAAAGTCGATGAAATCCAGAAGATTCTTTATTTGAAAATTCTGTTTTCCTCGGGAACAAAGCGAGCGCATAAAAATTCGAAAGAATTCCCGGAGGGTGGAAAACATCTTGGTATAAATAAACTCATGACGAATTTCCTCACCTCCCAAATTTTCTCTCTCTATAACAGCGGAAGAAGATGCACAGAGCATGATTTCTTAAAAAATCGCAAAAATAAGCCTTCTCTGGAAGCAAATCACAAACACAAGCCCTCTCCGGAGAAGAATCTTAAGCACAAAGCCCTCCCCGAAGGCAATTATCGTTCATTTTTCTTATACGCGGGAAATAAAGTCCTCCTAGAGAGGCAGTGGAGCAAAGAAAGTCCTCCCAAAGAGGCAATGGAGCAAACAAAGTCCTCCCAGGGGGTAATGGAGTAAGGGAAGCCTTCCTCAGGGGCAGCGTACGCCATTTTCTTTATAGTAATCACAAGCCCTCCCCAGAGGCAATCCATTTACACAAGCCTTCTCCGAAAGCAAGCCACTCACAAACAATTTCGCATACATGCACTCTTTTAGAGTTATAGTGGGAGTCATGGATCATGATCTCTTCCAATCGCCTCAAATCCTTGCAAGCAAGGAGCTTGAGTTGAGAGGGTTTGTAGACACCTTAATCCGTGACCCCCGTAAGAACCCTAAAACTGTCGAAAAAGTACTTTTTTGAGTCTAAAACTCACCCAAAACACTATAAATTGCTTTGGGAAGTTTGTAGTCCAACAAACTTGTTCTCAGAAGGCTTTGTCGTGCGACAAACCTTCAGATGTCGCGCGACAAACCCCTCTGACCTAGACCATCCACTCCCCGACACATCAGTCTGTCAGGGACAACCCTCTAGCTATTTGTTGCGCTATAGTCTCCTCAAAAGTCCAAATCCATATCAAATCAATTCCAATCGAGAATCCGACCTTTTTTCCAAAACAACCGAAATAATGATAAAACTAATATTACTATTTGAGTAAACAATATTAGAATATCTTCTTAACTTCCAAAAATCACTAACTTTGTCACTTGCATTTCATCCTTTACAAAATCAAAATGGAATACAAGGTTTTTATCCCTTTTCTCGTTTTCCTCAAAATCAAGTTTATTTACAAAAACATACTTTAGGAAAGTAATAGACTTTTTAGTAAAGGCATCCAAGTTTTTAGACATAGAATAAACATATAAAGCCACTAGAGACTGAAAAGGCGGAATGGGTGCCTAACACCTTCCCAAACCATAACATAGTTCCTGAACCCTATAGAATCCCGGTTTTGTAGACAAAACGTGTGGGGATAAGGCTCGCTTTGGCCTTTACCCCTATACGAACTTTTTGTACGTTTTCTTGTAAAACGTTCTGACGACTCTGAATGAACCCACCTATATTTAGAGATAGAAAATAGGATTTATCCCTATATTGAAGCAAATGAAATGATGAAATCCATTCTAATGTTTTTGACTCACAGACACGGGATCGAGATCTGGGGGTCGCATTTGCAGATTCTTATACAAAGGGGCTCACCCTTCTACGCAGTCCACACACTTCGTTAAAGCAGTGGGCTCACCCCTCTACGGGGTCAACACACTTTACTAAAGTAGGGGGCTCACCCATCTACGCGATTCACCCACCATTCGCCAAAGTTGGGGGCTCACCCTTTTACGCGGTCCACACACTTCGCTAAAGAAGGGGGCTTAACCCTCTACGCAATCTACACACTTCGCTAATAAGAGATAATAAATTGCACTTATTGAGACTTTAAATATCAGAAAATCAGAATTTAAATAAGAGATTTTTAGTTGCCAATTCTGTCTTTAACCTTTAGGGGGGCTGGCCTATTTATAGTGTTCAGGAGTGATTGTCGCGCGGTATTCTCCACGAAGAAGGAAATGTCGTGTGACCTTTGGCCAGGTGTCATGCGACAAACGGTTGAAGTGACCCTCTAACAGACTGATTTGTCATAAAGTGGTTGATCTCTGTTTGCGGAAATGTTGTGTGATAAATGGGGGATTGTCGAGCGAAAAACCTTACTTAAGTCACGTTTGTTTGTCCAACAGACCTCTAGGAGCAGTTTCTAGTATTTGAGTGGGCCCCAGACTCCAAAAAGTGATGTTCTTGACAATTTTAGGGTTCTTGCGGGGGTCACGGATTGGGGTGACTACATTGTGCAATAAATGGGGGATTTTCCCCTGACAAACCCTGCTTAAATCAAGTTTGTTTGGCCAAATGGACATCCCGAAGCAGTTTTTAGTGTTCGGGTGGACCCCGGACTCTAAAAAAGTGTTGTTCTT
This sequence comes from Lonicera japonica, assembly GCA_021464415.1. Classification (NCBI taxonomy): domain Eukaryota; kingdom Viridiplantae; phylum Streptophyta; class Magnoliopsida; order Dipsacales; family Caprifoliaceae; genus Lonicera; species Lonicera japonica. Next base: position 65,470,956 of record CM038464.1, read on the forward strand.
AATATTTTTAAGGTGCTTGCGGGGGTTACGAATTGGGGTGTCCACCAACAAATATGTGTATAATTTATGTGAAAAACTCCTTTAAACATAAGATTTTACACAAAAAGTATACACAACCATTAAATATCGATACTCTTATAATCTCCACAATAAATACGTGTATGCGCTGGCAAAAATGTACATTAGGGACACTTTTGTCATCACCAAATCTTTAATTCTAGCCAACAACATGCCACAATTGTAATATATATTCTCTTTATCGTAAATTAACAGTCTTAATTAATTTTGCGAGACATGCACAATTTTAGATACATTCAAGGGACACAACATGATGTTATATATCATGTATGTTGTGAATAGTTAATTTTTTGTAGGTAGATGTAATTAATTAACTCCTTCATGTAATTAATTATCATCACCAGATCTTTGAATTTAGTTGTTCTTTATTTTCTATTAGTGGTAAATCTGTTTTAGCACCATTTAGATAGTTACTATATTCTAGATAATTGGTGCTTAACCTGTTTTATCATCTTGATGTGTAGCATTAGATGGGTGTTAAATTTGTTTTACCACCTTTAGTTTAGTTATATGTGTTTACATATGGTGCTAAAACCTTTTTAGTACCATTCTAGTGTTGGACAATTAGTGCTAAAACTGTTTTAGCACCTTGTGATTAGTTATTTTAGACAAAAATGGTGCAAAATCTATTTTAGCACTTTTGAATTTTATTGTTCTTTGTTTTCTATTAGTGCTAAATATGTTTTAGTACCATGTATATAGTTACTATATTATAAAGAATTGGTGCTAAATCTGTTTTAACACATTGATGTGTAATATTGGATGGGTGTTAAATCTGTTTGAGCACCTTTAGTTTAGTTATATGTGTTCATATGTGGTTCTAATACTTTTTTAGCACCATTCTAGTGTTGGATAATTGGTGCTAAAACTATTTTAGCACCATGTGATTAGTTACTTTGGGAAAAAAATGATGCTAAATCTATTTTAGCACTTTCAATTTCGTTGTTCTTCGTTTTTTATTGATGTTAAATCTGTTTTAGGACCTTGATGTGTAGCATTGGATGGGTGCTAAATCCATTGTAACACCTTCAGTTTAGTTATATGTGTTCACATGTGGTGCTAAATCATTTTTAGGACCATTCTAGTGTTGGACAATTGGCGTTAAAACTATTTTTAGCACCATGTGATTAGTTACTTTGGACAAAAATGGTGGTAAATATGTTTTAGCACCATGTAAATAGTTAGTATATTTTAGAGAATTGGTGCTGATGATCGACCGTTGTGGATTTTGAATTGTTTTGATCAGGATTGGTGCTAACTTTTTTTTTTTTGGAGACGTGGGATGTTATATTTAGGGTTGTTGTGTTATTAGTTAAATAAGGAAGTGGCAGTAGTGTCTTTTTCCAGCAATGTCCTTAATTTAGTATGCTAATTTATAATGGGCCTTGGCAATTATGTTTTTATTGGAATGGACCCTTATGCCCAATTGCCTCCAAAAATAAAGTGAAATTTCTAAAAATCGAATATTAAGCTGAGCCAGTCAATTTTGAAATATTTTAGGATATAATATACACACTGAAATAATTTAGACCTTATATTTTACAAAACAATTGTATCAAAACCGTATCCTTAATGAAATGGGGCATTAAAATTAAATATAATGTACTATTATTTTGTGCTTACATTTTAGTATTGAGAAATAATATAGTGTGAGAAACAATATATAAAGCTAGTGTCATGTATGGTAAACAGTGGTGTAGCCAAAAAAAATTAGTTAGTGAGATTGTTTAATGATGTATTTTCAATCCCAAACTAATTGTACTAACTAAATTATCAATAGAAGAAAAATGAAAAGTGAGTAACGCTTTTTGGTCCTAGAAATACAACATAATAACTGTAACACTCTGTGTTTATTGTAATGTTAATTTTGTGTATTATGTTTAATGGTGTGGAATTTATAAGTGTAGAAAATTATCTGTTCATAATTTGGAGAAAAGCTCCGTTCATAAATTGTAGGTTTCTGAATTCTCTTTTCATAAACATAAAAATCGCCTCAATCGGATTATCGAACGAGAAGTTATGGCCAAAACAAAATGGAAAATTTTTTACCTGCGGACTGGTATGGGGAAATTGGCATATCGGTTCGGTGTATGCAAGTTGGGGAAAAATTTGGCTGCGGATCGATATGCAATTTTGGCATACCGATCTGGCAAGAAAAACATTGGGAGAAATTTAGCTGTGGACTGGTATGGGGATTTTGCATACCAGTTCGGTGTTTAAAATTCTGGAAATTTTGGAGCTACAAATTGGTCTCCCATTTTGGTATATCGGTCCGCCAGTATGAACAGTACACCAACTTAAGTTGCTTTAAGTTCATTTTATATCTTCTCTTTTCCCATTTTTCGACCAAAATAGTTCCCCCACCCCTTAGAGAGCTCTAGAGAATTCTAAAGAGAGAGAGTAAGGAATCTCATTCATTTTTCATTTATAATCCAAGGTTTAAGCTTTAAATCACTCAAAAACTTTGTCTTTGCTACTATTCATCATCTTCTTCGTGGAATTTGCTTGGGGGAAGCCGGAATCTTCATCTTTTCCTCTTCTTCTTCGCTCATAAGTCGAGGTAGGGGTTCTCTTGCTTTCAAAAACAATAAAATGATTACTTAGCTTGAGAATCGTTATATTTGACTTGCTTTGGTTTGAAAACTCATTAGTAATGGGATATATGATGTGTAATGACTTCTATAGTTATATTTGCATGATTTAAAGCAAAATATGCCATACACATTCGTTGTAAAGTGTTATTAGAATCATATACGGTATCTCTTGGTGGTATGGATGTTGTGGTTGAAAGAATAAAATTATTGATGAATTATACACACCAAGAGATATGGAATGAGATTTAATTGAGTGGATATGGCATAGATTGCTTGGTGTATTCATGAAATAACATGTTTGCATTTGTACATATCATCATTGTGTCAACCAAACGCTTGGAGATCTTTTGGCATATTCAGACTATTCTTATGGCCCGGTACATGAGGCATATATCTCTTATTGATGAGGTGAGGCGTATATCTCTTATTGATGATGATGGAAGCTTGATGAGATCACGATGTTATCCTGAATGTGATATGATTCGGATATGGATCCGGATATGGTACTATTGTGGTTCTTTGATTGTGAAGGGATGATGTATTGATTTATGCCTACCAGGATGAAAAATAAGTAGGGCCTGGTGCCCTTGGGATGAAAATCCCTAAACCTCCGGAGGGCAGCAACAAGTCGGCTGTCTAGAGCCAGCAGTGTGTAGCTCAAAAATTGACGTGCCGATAATATCGCGTTGTTATAGCCCAAGTGCAGGCTCGTCAAGTTGTAATAAAGTCTCGGAAGTCCGAGTGTCGAACCACAGGGATAAGTGAAAAGGAGTGGAATGGATTTCGGATTAAATGGTTACAGATTTTTGTAAGTTGGATTTGTTGTGAAACAACAGAAATGTAAAACGATTGCGAAACTTAATAAGACGGCACTAAGGTAGGTGGATGTCACACCCCGATTTTTCGACCCCGAATACCCAATAATACACATGTACTCGCCCGTCCAACTACCGGGGGTGAAAATGTAAAAACAATAATTAACTTAAAACTCATTCTCAAAAACTAAAATTTAATCTTAAATCAATATCCTTTATAAATGTTTGCGGAATAAACAAAACTTTCATATCCAAACTTTATTTAAAAAGTTCAATTACATAATAAAAACGAAATAAAATTACTTTATTAAAATAGTTGGCCAGAGTATCTAAACCGGTGCCGTTCCCAAAGTCCAACAAACTCTATACAATTAACAAAATAAAAGAAAATAAACTTCAAGTAAAACTCCTAGCACGATCAACAAAGCACGTTAATATATACCTGCAAAACTGGGCTACGCTCATAAAGAGAACGTACCCAAGAAGCATGGAGACAACTTGGGTCAGTATATAAATACTGGTACGAATTGATTCTGTATCACCCAATATGTCCATGATGCAAACACATAATTCATATGTACATATCTTATACAATTAACTCAAATCTCATTACGTGGCAAGACGAATAGTTCCACATACTTTTCAAAACAAAAAGAGTAGTTTCTCAACAAATTAGTAGCAAGTAGTTTCTTACCTCGTACACTTACCAAAACTATTAATACCATTCCATTATAATACGGTAGGCCAAGACCTGCAAAGAATATTAGTACGGCCTACCATCCTGCATTAGAAATGTTAAACTTAAATTACTCGAAAATAAATAAGAAAAACACAGCAACATAAATATCCCTTTTGTGTTCAAACCATTTAGAATCTCGGAAAACTCAAAGAACGAAAAATATGCAGAATGTCGTTTCCAATAAAATCTCGCGAAAACTCGTTAAATTCTACCATTCAATATTCCAAAACAGTGTCCAAGATTGTAAATGCAAATTAACATGACGATACAAACTGTCTATTGTCCAAGCGAAGCATTACATAATTTAAAGTACGTCATCCTGAAAACACTAGACTTGAAACCACTAGACACTTAAGTTAGCGTGTGCACCTTAATTACATGCCACCTCGCCATACTCTCCCATGGCCTACACAGATCATCTTGCCCTGTGTCTCCCCGTATAACTAGCGGCCACTCCGAACCGGAACCCGCACGGGCATATCGTCTAAAGTTCCGACCTTCTTCGGAAGGCTAGTTATACGTTTGCGCGCCAAAACACTCGCCCTTCTGCGAGTAAAATCACAAATAATCCACTCGTCTATTCAACAATAGAACGAGTACAACAAACATCACAAGCCACCATCTGGCTTACAATCAAGATCATAAAATTCCATTGGCTTTCACCAAAGTTTTCTTTTCACAAAAATCATGGGAAATCCACCCAAGTGTTGAATCAAAACCAATATAAAATCATAACAAGGGAGCAGTGGCGTAATTAAGGAATTTTCCTATGACTTCTCTAGTCAATTTTAATAAAAACAACTCATAGTCGATACAACTCTAATACTTAATATATAAAGAAACTTTACGATCAACCTCAACAAGAATGTAGATTTGTCCCAAAAACAAAATCATACTCACACATTTACTAAATATCACATCTAGAAGCTTAAGACAACTAATTCCACCAATTATGAATTGTTCATAGCATTCCAAACGTCCATCAAGTAAACAATTTCACAAACTAAATACAATCATACCACAAATCCTTTTAGAGCCTCATAATCCCAATTTTAAAGGCTATTAATAAAATTATTTTAAAACATAAGTTATATTGCACAAAAAAAATAAGGCAAGAGCACAAACAATATCTTAAATCGGCACAATCATCAATTTCACAGACATTCTGGGGATAAACGAACAATATAAAAATTCCATAAAAATTACACAATATAGACAGCCATGTCTAGTTTCATATGCAATTGGATTCAACTAAAAATCATTTATATTCTAGGAGTTATGAATGTTTTGCTAACAGGTATACAATCTGTCCAGCATCAGATTTTGCTGCGCACTGTTTTTGTAACGTCAATAAATCTCAACATAAAAATCATATTCGATCAATTCCAAAGCCCAGATTCTCCTAACACACGATATTAACTTGCCAAATATTTCCAGAATTTTACAGAAAAGTTTAGTACCCTAACCGAACTCAAAACTGCAGATGTGTGACAGCAATCTGATCAACATTAAGTATTTTAACACTCTGTTTTTTTGTAAAATTGATATCTCCCAAATTAAAAATCATATTACTCCAATTCCAAAGCCACAATACTTGTAACTCATAATATTAGTCTATGTATTTTTCTGAGATTTTAATAAAGACATATAATTGAGGTTTGTCTTTAAGAAACTTATAATCAATTGAATAAAAATACAACAAACCACTTTCCCAAAAATTAGGTCAAAAGAAAATCAAAACAATATATACGAATAGAAATCACAAGAGAGGGTGAGAATCACTCACTATAAATAGTAAAACCTAAATTGATCAACCAAAAGAAATCTAAAAGAGCCGCCAATATAAATTGACTCAGAACAAATAGGTTATATATATATATATGCATGTATCGAAATCCACATAATAAAGGTGAGAAACACTCACAAGATAATCGAAAGGGGAAGAACCAAAAGTATTCTGCGCTTACTCGGGCTCTCTCTTGCGTCTCTTCTTCTTCTTCTCTACAAGCGGCCATATGACAATACGTAGTTTTCTCCTCTCCTTAAGACCTTATTTGTGTTGATAACCTACTTATGTTCATACTAGGGTTTTCCTCATCTCAATTAGGCCAACTAAAATAACTCTTATAATAAATAAAAGAATACATATAAATTAACCCATTAAATTAACCTAGTGGCCCATCTAATTATAATTACTCAAGACCTCAAATAAATTTTCTTTTTCTCTAATTCCCGCAGGTCAAACTCACAGCATGGTTAAGTCAACTTTCAAAAATCATAACTAATTCATTAAAAGTCTAAATGTAGTGAAATTTGTGCTCAAACTGAAGCTCATCAAGTCTAGTTTAAAACAAAATTGGTTTCACACAAAAATTCTCAACATAATAAAAGATATGAATTTTCAAAGGAGAACATATCAAAACTTTAAGTTTCAAAACTAATCATATATATTTTAAATTATAATTTTTAACACACTATAATAAATTGGCCACAAAATAAATGCACCACAAAACAAATAAGAGAAAAATATCAAGTTACAATATATGCATATATTAATTTTGAGTAAATAAGTATTTTAGAAAATTCGGGTCGTTACAGTGGAGGTTAGCTACGATACGATAGACGGTAATTGCAATCTCATACATAGATTTCACACAAAGTTGCCATGAATGGAGAAGGTTGTGATAACTCTCAATAGTAAAGGGTGCGAAGCCAAGCAACTCATTCCTGGGTTAAAGCTATATCAAGAGAGAATATCACGAACTTCCACCAAAGGTGGGAATGTCATATCTATCTCTTAGCCGAGGGTGCGAAGCTAGGCAACTTATTCCCATTGAGGCTAATCCGAGAGAGAAATGGTATTCTCATCAAAACAAGGTTTTATGATAAGCATGTGTGTGAAATCTCATGGTTTAAAAGAATGAAAATTATGCAGCGAATCATCACAATGATACGTGACGAAGTTTATGGAATAAAATCACCAACTAGCCAATTCTTACTTTAAAAAGACGATAATGAGTCTAGATATCACGTAAAGTGTACAAAGCACTCAAAATATCATAAAGCAACGCAAAAACTAGATTAACAATTTTATAAATCATCTATGGAAATTTAAGAACTCTTTGTGATCTCTACAACGAGGAACAAAAATCCATAGATGGGGAAGTGAATTACAAACTTCTTAGAACCATATGAATATGTTGTATTTTCATTAATCAACAAGCACTAAGCATACAAGGCATGAAAAGTCTAATCGAACAATGAAAATACCTAGAAAGCTTGTAGAATGAAGGATTTCGAAAGGAAAATGATTCACAAATATTTAACAAACTTTAAACATGGATTGAGAAATTAATTACCGAAAATTATATCGCGATTAACCTCCATAACCTTAGTAAAAGACTACTCCATAATGGAAGCAAAAACAAATATTATAGAAGAAGAAATCATCCTTACAATAAAGACTTACAAGAGGAAAATGAAGAACAAACTACACTTTAGCTCTCCCTTCTCTCTAGAACTCCTTTCTTCTCTTTTTGATCTATATCCCCTCCCCTAGACTAAAACAATAGCTAAAGGAGTACTTTAATTAATAAAATAGACAAAAGAAAATATCTAGGAACCAAAACCCCCGAAATAAGGCTAAAAGCAGGAGTTGGTGGCTATCCCCGCCAGGCCATGATCAATCATGGCCAACCCATGATCGATCATGGGGTCCTCTGCCTGAAGATTAATTTGCACCATGATCGATCATGGTATACCAATGATCGATCATGCTTCTGGGAAATTCCTCAAATCAGCATTCCTGCGAGCTTTGGCTACACTTGATCAATTCTTCGAAGGCCATTGCATCCTATGCCTATAAACACATAGAAACACAACAAAAACACACCTAGCGGGATGATATTAGATACAAAACTCGCTAAGGCACTAATCTCAAGATAAGCGGATAATTAGGCAGAATTAATGCAACAAACGCGTCAAGTCACTCTCTAAAGGAGCTTATACAAGACAATATTATGCGTTTATCAAAAATCTAGACAACGGTAAGGCATTGATGGTTCTGTTGTTATAATATCATGTGACGGACTTGTGGTCCAACTTAGTTATGATCTTATGATACTCTGCGAGGCTAATGGGCCAATCTATGATCACTATGTTATTATTCTCTCGGGCGGTTAGGCCCATGTTACACTCTGGTTCATTATTGATGTGTTTCGGCTATATGGCTCTAAGGTTGACACAAGGGAGGTAACCTACATTGGCATATGCATGCATTGTTTACTGAATACATGGTTTAAACAAAGAATGTGTTTTACGCGTGTTATTTTTGTTATTGTTACCCCTACTAAGCGCATAGCTCACTCCGTTTCTTTAAAATATTACGGGCATTCACAAGTCCCATGGGAACAAAGAGACGACGGGTTTGGGGACAAAATAGGTCTTAATTGCGAGTGTTATCTTAGTTCTACTAAGATGGGTTAGTAACACTCTAGGTCTTAATTGCGAGTGTTATCTTATAAATTGAGGTGGGGATGTTACAATAACTAATGTAAATGCATCTCTATCATGCAAAATGCTTTTGGGACGCAATATTTAGGACATATTTTAGGCAGATTAAATAGCCTTTCTTATTAGAAACATGCCTTTTTCCCCCTTCTAAATTTAAGTGGTAATGTCAATCATACACTCAAACTCTAATATATCCAAAATATACTCGATATATAATTTAAATATTAAGTGTTGTCATTCGACCCCATATATATGAAGGTGGTCACGCCCATGATTACAAGCACATATAGAATGGGAGAACAAATGTGTAAAAGAACAACCATTAGACTTGACTCAGCGGTTATTGCCTTGGGTTTAGCTCTACAGTTGATTGAGAGTTCTCTAGGTCGAGCTCTAGCGGTTGAAAAAATATTCTGTAGTCATGCATCGAATATGGTCTAAGTTGTGAAAGAGAATTAATCGAGGTATGCGGAAACTGCCTAGACACCACTCGATTAAAAAAAAAGTTGGAAGGGACCAAACTTTATTCCTAACGATAGGACAATCTTGATTCTTGTAGCCTTACCAACGTAGGTAGGTTAGGTTATGCATCGCGGGAACATTCTTAAAACGATTAAAATATTTTTAAAGTGTAGCCTATTATCACATGTACAATTATTTAAATATGATGTACAATCTTCACAATATATATATATATATGCGGTGGTAAAAATATACATTAAGGATACTTTTATCATCACCCCGTCTTTAATTCAAGCCTGCAATGCACCACAATAGTAATATATATTCTATTTATCGTAAATTAATAGTCTTAATTAATTTTGTGAGATATGCACAATTTTAGATACATTCAAGGGACACAACACGATGTTATCATGTATGTTGTGAATAGTTAATTTTTTGTAGGTAGATGTTATTAATTAACACCCTCATGTATATAGATAAGATCGATATGTTTTGAAACAGTTGTTTTGCAACATAAGAAAAACATGTTCCTTTTTTGTTTTGTGTAAAAAAAACATCTTTCATACTATGGGGAGTTTATCCACATTGTCACCTTGTTGTTTGGCAATAAACCCTGGGGAGGACGTACTTAGCTAGGTTTGTGAATGGATGTCCGGAATTTTTTTTTTGTTTCGTATTTTAATTCGAATTTTTTAGATATTTATCCGAACGGATATTTAAAAAAGAGAATTTAAATAGTTATCAAAAATCCGAATAAATAGGTACATATAGGGTTAATGATAGTATCCACCAAGGATAATCTGTATCCGAGATGGATTATTTATATTTGCGGATATCCGTTTTACCGAATATACGTAATCGTTATAATTTAAACTGTATAGTCTAGTATGTACAAGCTTAGTCTGGGCTTTGTCGTTTGGATTTATGTTTTGTTTATGTTGTAATTATAAAGTGAATCTTATTGGTTGTACAAGATTAATAAAGTAAATTTATTATTTGAGTTCAACGTTTAATATAAAATGGTAGTTATTATTTTAATATATTTTGCAATACTTTGTTTTACTTATTGAGTTGTAACTTGTAAATAGATCATATATGTAGACAAATATATTTTTGATTGAATTAACAAAACATAGGGAAGCGTGTGCACAATTATATGAAAAATGGATATGAAAATTATCTGAATGCAAAGAACCCGATAAGATAAGGACAAAAATAGTCGAGTGTACTATCTAAAAGGATAAGGATTTTGATAGCATATTTAAAAAATAATAATGAAATAGATATTATAGTATCCGATCTATATCCCATCCGTTTACACTCCTAACTTAGCATACATATGTGTTATATGTGTGTTCTCACTAATATTTCTTACTAAATTAAAGAATTTTAACATATATTTTATTTAGATTTAGTCATTTTGATAGCATATTTTATTAGTTCTTTTATCATACATCTTCAAGAGAACCAAATTAAGAAACGTACTTTGTTTAGTTCTTAAGGATTGAGCTGAGTTTACACTTTTATTCAGAACTGGTTGGCAAGTAAGACAAAATACAAACATTAGGGAGCACAAAGTAAATATAAACTTTAAATTGAAATGCATGTGATTTTTGACAAAATATCAATTTCGTCTTAGCTAATGCATTAAATGCATTTAAATGAAAATTTGGAATTTTCTAATATACGTAAAAATCTCACAGCTTCAATACATTATGGCGTGCATATTTCACGAGCACAAAATAAAATAATGACAAACTAATAAAATGGCTATCTTATTGATTTTCCCATGCGTCGTTTCCTATAAAAAAAGAGTTTTACTCCTCATTTTATTCAATCAAATTAAATAGTTTCGGTTATGAAAAAAATTTCAAATTGAATAGTTGATCTTTTTAGTATTTTATAAATATAATTAAAATGTTAAATCAGCAACTCAAAACCTAAAAAAATGTTAATTTAGAAGTATCCACCATAACCTATAGTAAAAAATACCTACCATTTCACTAGTATATATATATATAAATGTTGCGATAATTATACATCACATTTCAATAATTATACATATAGTAATAAAGCTACAATTCAATAGTGTTTTTATCCCAACCTTAAAGTTGGTAGCGCTAGATAAGGTTTGAACCATTATTGTTATATTAACTATATATACGATGATTAATATGATATACTTGATTTTTTTTTTGTTAATTTGTAGTGAATAATGATGTGGTATAATTTATTATGATATACATGTACACACCATAGTGAATATTATATATTACTTAAAAAATTCAAATAAATAGTTTCGGTTATGAAAAAAATTCTCAAATTGAATAGTTGATCTTTTTAGTATTTTATAAATATATTTAAAATGTTAAATCAACAACTCGAAACCTAAAAATATATTAATTTAGAAGTACACACCATAACCTATAGTAAAAAATATCAACAATTCCACTACTTTATATATATATACATATGTTGTGATAATTATACATCATATTAAAATAATTATTATACATATAGTAATAAAGATACACATCAACAGTGCTTTTATCGTGACCTTCCTTCCGTTTCTTATGTTTTCTACGTTTAACACGTTTATGTTGGCACTAGTTCTATATATATTGTTTCTCAATATTATAATGTATGCATAAACTAAGGGTGTTTTTAAGTACACCTATATTATTATTCTTCTCACCCTTATAAAAATCAAATGTTAAATTAAATTAACTTAAAAAATAGCTTAAAAACCTTTCTTCTCACCCCCATTTATCTTCTAACAAAAATCGTTGCTTATTGTATTTGATTAATTTTAAATTGTACAAACTAATTTATTTTCTTCACCCCACTTAGTATTCTATGTGTTTCCCTTAAAAATATATAAGTTTACCCAATTTTTTCTTGATTTTCTCATTTTCTTTTCTTCTTAGACCACCCTCTATCATCAGCAAAATTATTCTGGTGGTTTTGCGTTATCTTGGGTAGTAAAGCCAATTTTTGTTTCTCCTTTTCTATTTTAACAACATAAAAATTGCATGGGTCTTTATACAATGCATATACTAGAATAATTTCTAGATTTCTAGATTTTAAATATTTTTTAATTGTTATTCAACAGATTTCATCTTTTTTTAAATGAATAATGAGAGGCCAATTAATCATTAGATTAGTTATACATTTTGATTTAGTATTAATGATTGAAATATACTTCTTCTTCTTCTTTTTAATTTTTTTTGAAGATGATTGAAATCTAATAAATAGATGTTTTGCATATAATTTTATGTAATGGTACATACGTCATTGAAATACAAAAGTTTGGTAATTAGAACATGCCGTACTAATGATTAGATGTCATTGTTTGCCGAAACTAAATTTAAGAGATTTTTTATGAACTACTTTCATGGCACAAAGTGAAGTATTATGACTTATATTTGATATTTGCTTGTACAATATATGAGTTCTATTTTTTTGTTATGTAGCTCAATTTTAATTATGTAATTTTTTGATGATTAGTAAAACACAAAAAAAGAAAAGAAAAAAAAGGTGAACTACTTTTATTAAATATGAATAATTGATACATTTGAAGGTGTAGGGAGATTCAATTGTCAATGAATCATGAGCTTAGATAAAGCTTTATCAAGACAGTAATGAATTTCCTAGATGTGTAATGAAAAAAAAAAATTGGTTAGTGTATAACATATAGGTGGTATATGGTTGGCTTGTACCAAATAGATTGGGTGTGTTAAATGTTTTTGAGAAAAAACAAATGGTGGGGTGAAATGCAAGTTTTTTCTTACTGTGTGAGAAGAAATTTTTGGTGGGTTTATATAAGATTGTCATATATTTGTTTTAGCGACATAAGTTAACGTCCCTAGCTATAACGCATTTATTAAATTCGCCACACTACTAGGGTGAAATGAATTATTATTTTTTAAAAGTGAACGAGGGTGATGAAAAAAGTATTCTCTCTCTGGAGTGATAAAAACCAATTTCATGGATCTATTTAAAAATTCCCCAAAATAATTGTTGTTCAAAAATTCCTATACGTAATGGTCAACAGTGTGGTGCCTTTGGCAATCACCTTAGATTATAAACCTGGCTGTCCCTCCGATATTTAAGTGGATTAATGCCCCTTGTCATTAAGGATAAGGTTTTCACAACTGTTATAAGGTCTAAATTTTTATTTTTATTTTTATTGATGTTACATTCAGCAATGAGTCACTTAATTCTTTAGCAGTAATTGTCAAAACTTTAAGAGTTTCGACAAAAGATGGCTGAAGCTTTGAAATGAATAACGTAACCCACGTGAAATCAATGTGTGACTGAAATGTTATTATATAAATTTATATCTAAAATTATTTTGTATGGCAATCCATTTTTTTATACTTTTAAGAATAATAATAACATCCATTTGGAGAGGTAAATGAATAAAGTTCTTCATAAAAACTTTATTATAATATAACGAAATGTCACTAAATAAGAAAATAATGCATTTAAGATAAGGAAACGGAAGTACTTGAAACAAAAAGATGCGATAAAATTGGTAGAGAGTATGATATATATTGTTAGTCCATTATACAACAATATAAATTTTTGTGAGAAATGATTCTTAACATGCATCACATCTGTGAATTATGTTAAGTTCTGAGGTGATATTCTATTGTCTGCATTTGTTTTTCCTCTTGGCGGGTAATTGCTATTTGCATTTCAAATCTTCATATGTTGGCTAGTACTCAAAGTTTTAGCCATATTGCGTGCTTTTATTCAAAAATGGCCACTTTTTAGATGGAAGAGTCATTTGCCATGCACGAAGCTTAGTCTACAACAATAATTGAGTTGATGAAAAATTAAATATTAGGGACAAAAGTGAGAATAAATGCAAACTTTACAGACATTAGGGACAACAATTATCTGTGTAGAATTTCTAGATAGACAGAGCCTCAAGTTTGGCACATTGTTTTCTAGATAGAATTTCCAAAAAAACTATCGGAGCACCCAATTTTAAAGAATGTTGTAATGACCTGGTCGCACCTCAGTACGATATTGTCCGCTTTGAGCGACTCCGTTCCAGCTACAACTGGGCAGCCCTTTGAGCTACATTTCCTTCTCCCAAGGGAGTACTCCATCACTAGCAGGGTGTCACATCCTTCCCCCCAAGGGAATCAACGTCCTCGTTGACACATCGTACTCTGTGGGGTCCGCTCTGATACCATTTATAACGACCCGGTCCCATCTCAGTACGATATTGTCCGCTTTGGGCGAGTGCGGCCTGCAACCCCTTAGGGCCAGTCCATCTACTCCCCTCACGGATTTGTTTCTGGGAGCTCACGACCAGTTTCCCAGGGGGTCACCCATTCTAGTACTACTCTCGCCCAAGCACGCTTAACTGCGAAGTTCTCATGGGATCCGAAGCCAGTAAGCTACCCAGGAGGCCTCATCCTGGTATCAGAGTACCACGCTGCGGAAGCTAAGCGTTCCCCCACAGGGGAAGATCGATATTGTCCCGTCCGGGCGGCTCCACTCGCCTCCAACCGAACAGCCCTTTCCCTCAGGGTTTTGCTCTTGGGAGCTCACGACCAGCTTCCCAGGGGGCTCACCCATCCTGGGATTGCTCTGGTCCACTACTCGCTTAACTTCAGAGTTCTTATGAGATCCGAAGCCAGTGAGCTACCCAGGAGTACTCCATCACTCGCTTACATTTCCTCCTCCCAATGGAGTACTCCATCACTCGCAGGGCGTCACATCCTTCCCCCCAAGGGAATCGACGTCCTCATTGACACATCGTACTCTGTGGGATCCGCTCTGATACCATTTGTAACGACCTGGTAGCACCTCAGTACGATATTGTCCGCTTTGAGCGGCTCCGCTCTAGCTACAACTGGGCAGCCCTTTCTCGCACGGCTTTGTTTCTGGGAGCTCACGACTAGCTTCCCAGGGGGTTCACCCATCCTGGGATTGCTCTGGTCCACTACTCACTTAACTTCGGAGTTCTTATGGGATCCGAAGCCAGTGAGCCCCCAAAAGGCGTCGTACTTAATTAGCGGCCATTTCTTACTTCTATGGGTCTCCAAGGATCCCCCATCTTCCGATGTGGGATGCCCCCTTTGAGTTACATTTCCTCCTCCCAAGGGAGTACTCCATCACTCGCAGGGCGTCACAAATGTGCAATTCGTCTCAAACTTTAAGGATTAAAATATAAAAAATAAAACATGTAGCATAAAAATGCGACAACAAGCTAGTAAACTTTAGGGATGTAAAATGTCAATTACCCATTCATTGCATGTGCACTTGGTGTGCATTGGTTTGTTATTTCAACATATTAATAAATCGGGGTGAGGTGCTACAATAACGTTATTGTTTTATTTTATTTTATTTTTCAAAAAAAAAAACCTCTAGTCAAGTATTACAACAAATTTTTTTATTAAGTAATCGTAATGAGTTATACAAATAGAGGTAACTCTCTACTATTAAAATTTCTATTTAACAGATTTGAAACTACCCTTAACAACGTTCGAGCCTGGATCACTGCCGCTCTTGAAGTCTTACCTCTAAATGCTTATTGTCGCTTTGGTTCCGTCATAACTCCATTACCATCCTATCGCCCACGAGCTCTTCTTCAAAAACTTGATTTTTCATACTTGCATCATCGTCCCTTAAGAAATTAATCAACTATCCCGTCAAACAACTGCTGACGCGGTTTGAATTCTATCCACTTTTATAAAGAGTGGACAATTATACCATTTGAGTTAGAGCTCATTTATCGTAATCACATTATTATTGAAAATTGTGAACTAATATGGACTCTAAATGCATTCAAATCAACATTTTACAATTTCCACAAGTACGTACAAATCTCAGCCTCCCATTGCATGGAAAATAAGATATAGGCCAATTCAGTTAGGTATCCAACAATGGCGTTCAGATTATTACGAGCTAGTTTTGTAGCAGGGACAGAGTTAGTGAAGTTTTTAAAAGGAGATAAATTTAATATTTATGTTATTTTAATAAATAAAAAAATTAGTACTTATATTAATTTTTTTTTCAAAATATGGAATGGGAAGGGGGACAAGATTAATACCAGTAAACTTTTAAAATTTAATAATGGACAAACTTAATTAATAATTAAGCACATTTTTTTCAAATTTTAAAAATAATTACAGAAATAAAATTGTAATTTCTAATAATTTATAGCACTATATTTTTTCACGAGCATAAAATAAAAGAATGATGACAAACTAATAGAATGACCATGTTGATTTTCCCTTGCATTATTTTCTATATAAGGAGAGCTTTACTCCTCATCTTATTCAATCAAAATTTCCAAGTCTAGCGAGTTCAAAACAATCTCTTTAAGCAAAATGACTTCTCCACTCCAACTCCACCACCCACACTCCCATGCCCTAACCCTAACCCGAATGATAGCAACTCAAGCGGTTAAATTCTATGATAGCAAAACTCACGTTGGAGATTGTTCCTGCGGAGATTGACCCATATAAGTGCTTTACTTTCACACTACCGTCATTTAGTTGACAGCTATACAGTTGGTTCCGGCTCCTTCGAAGTCAGGAAAAAGTAAAGTTATGAAATACGAATATTTAATTTAGAAAACGAACGGTGCAGGTATTAGTCATGGGTGGTGATGTTGGCACTCCCAAAATTTCTTTAAAACACTCCCACTTTTCATTCGGTCATTAACAACCGAATAACGTATGTGTTATTCGGTTGTGAAGGATCGAATATAAACTTGAAAAAATTTGAAAAAACTTGAAAATGCCTTACTCGGTTGTCAAGAACCGAGTATATAAACCTATATTCGGTCCTCAACAACCGAATAATAGACACTTTACTCGATTGCGAATAACCGAATTAAAGTGGGAGTGTTACCCAGTGTTTTTGGGGGTGCCAACATCACCACCCTTAGTCATTGATCGCCAGAAATAAGAATTTTATCCCTCTGGCGAGAACTCTACTCAATCGAAGATATGTAATATGATAATTCAATTAAATATTAACGGTTCCGATATATCATAACTTTACTTCTAAGATAATTTTCATAACTTCAATAAATTTTGTAGATATATATAGTACGTTAGCACTTTGAATTAATAGGTTGAATCCGGTGTTTTTGTGTTCAATTTTAAAATATGAGTTATTTATAATTTAACCCTTAAAGTTTGATGCTTTTTCATTTTTGTTCATAAAGTTCATTTTGCATCATGGCCGTTGTTAAAATTTGCTCAGGTTTTCACTTTAATCCAAAACTCAACCTGCCGTCAGGTTTTTGGATGAAAAATGCCATATGTCACTCTAATCTTCAGCCACTTTAGTAGCACATGACAATATTTTTAGTCTAAGAAATAAATTGCATGTTGAATTTTTGAGTAAAGTGAAAATGGGATCAAACTATTCAGTTAGAAGTCACACAAAATGAACTTCATGGACGAAATTAAAAAAGTTGTCAAACTTTGTGGGGGGTAAACTATAAATAACTCTTAAAATGCTGAATTTTTTTTAAAATTAGATTATAACATGTTTAACTGTTTAAGAAAACCGTGCAATCCTTTTCTACTATCGGTAGTGCTTTCTTTTTTTTTTTTGCAAATACCTAGTTTGTCATTTAGAGTGCTATATATTTAGTAGTGCTCGCCAAACTGATTATTGAACTGTTCAATTTAAAATTGATAGATGTACAGATACAAACTTTATCTCTAAAGTGATTTTCGCCACTTTAGAAGATATGACAAAATGAGAAAGAAAACTTATAATATCCTCATTATGATTCTGAGATTTTTCTAGGTGATAGAGATTCCTTAAAAAAAATTATCCAACTTAAATATATAATTTTCTTTCTCTTCTTTGAAGGGACTGGATTAGAGAAGGAAACAGTAAAAGAGGAAGCTAAAGGGATCAGAGATGGGGACGAGGTGAAGTTTAAGGCAACGTTTGAAGCTCCATGACGCCGCTAAAATAGCGCGTTGCGATAGAGCCCAAGTGCAGGCACGTCAAGTTGTAATATAGTCTCGGAAGTCCGAGTGTCGAACCACAGGGATAAGTGAAAAGGGATGGAATGGATTACGGATTAAAGTGTTTTCTGATTCTTGTAAGATGAAATGGTTGTAGAACAACGGAAATGTAAAACAGTTGTGAAAATTAATAAGAAAGCACTAAGGTAGGTGGAGGTTAGTTACGATTAAAGAGACGGTGATCACTAGCTCACACAAAGATTACGACACAAGATTTCTCGATATATGGTGAATGTTGGTGTATCTCTCAATAGCAAAGGGTGCGACGCTAGGCGACTCATTCCCGAGTTGAAGCTATATCGAGAAAGAGACAAACGACATTCCACCAAAGACGGGTTATCATTCCTACCTCTTAGCTACGGGTGTGAAGCAAGGCAACCCATTCCCGATGAAGCTAATCCGAGATAGATATGACAAACTCATCATTAAAAGATTTAACATAAAGCAAGTGTAGTAATCTCATGATTTAAAGAATGAAAATTATAAAGTGAATCCTAACAACGAAACGGAATAAGGTTTATGGGATAAATTAGTCAACTCATCATTTATCACATATGGTAGAAAATAAAGAGTCTAAGTATCACATAAAGTGTAAGAAGCACTCAATATATCAATAAATGAATCAAAGATAAGCTAAACAAATTTAAAATCCATCTATGGAGTTTTAAGAACTATTCATAATTTCTATGAAGAGGGAAAAACTCCATGGATGGGGGAAAGGGAATACAAGCTTTTTAGAACCATATGAATATGTTGTATGCTCATTAACAACCAAGAACTAAATATACAAGGCATATAAAGTCTTAACTTAATATGAAAATACCTAGAAAGCTTGAAATAATGGAAGATATGATGAAGAAGAAGAAGATTCACAAATATTTATCAAACTTTAAATATGGATTGAGCCATTAATCACCAAAAATCATATCACAATCAACCTTCGTAACCTTAGTAATAGACTACTCCATAATAGATGCAAGAACAAATATCATAGAAGAAGAAATCATTCTTACAAATTAAGCACTTACAATGGAGAAATGAAGAACAATCAACAAGTGAGCTCTCCCCTCTCTCTAGAACTCTAAGTGTGTTCAAAACTAGATAATATCTCTACTTTAAGGTAAAAGAAATAATATATATTAAAAGGTAGAAAAATATCTAACTAAATATCTAAAATAGCTTGAACCACTAAAATAGCCCATTTTGGGTGTGAAATGGCCAAGTTGCCAGGGCCATGATCGATCATGGGGTCTTCTGCCTGAATGCCAGTTTGTACCATGATCGATCATGGTTAACCCATGATCGATCATGCTTCTGGGAAATTCCTCAGATCAGCATTTTGCGAGCTTTTCACTAACGCTTGATCAATCATTCGAAGGCCATTGCATCCTATGCCTATAAACACATAGAAACACAACAAAAGCACACCTAGCGGGACGATGTTAGATACAAAACTCGCCAAGACACTAATCTCGAGATAAGTGGATAATTAGGCAGAATTAAAGCAACAAACGCGACATGCGACTCCGAGAAAGAGCTTATGCATGACAATATTATGCATTTATCAACTCCCCTCAACTTATCTCTTGCTAGTCCCTTAGCAAGACAAAAAAAAATTATAATAATTACAAAAGCACTACGCTATACAAAAAGTTGTTAACTTCTAAGTTCCCAAAGAAGACGAGTTACATCTCGTGAAGGTTTTCAGAAATGATACCTACAAACATTAGAAGTTTGATCATGATGAATGATGAGAATGAAGCTTCAAGTTTCAATTTGCAAAGCAATAGGCATTACTATCAATTTTCCAGAACGACGGACTTTTGAATGATCATCTAATTCGCCTATCTCCTTTAGAACACAATCCCATATTCTCCAATACTCACATACTAGACTTTGATTCAAACAATTCAATATAAACACAAAGAGTCATAATCATTCGAGAAGGAAGAGAGAACTTTTTCAAAAACAAAAGCTCAGAGATTTGTCAATTCTAAGCACTTTCTTTATCTTTTCTTGGAAATTTTTGCTAAATTAGATCAGGGCGGTTTTCATCTCTATGGGGGGCAGCGGTCTCACTTATGAAATTTTCTCAAAATTCTGCTCATTCATTGGATCTCAAAGGAAGCTATTCACCCTTTCCCATATGGTAACCTATACCCATCCGTAATATTAGACAAAGAGAATTAAGATTTAGTCAAGTGAAGCTTTAAGTCAATATTAGGATAAAAGTCATCCAAGTTATCAAAGTGCTATGCTTTTGTCCTCTCATTGGAGGATCTTTTTAAAAGAGTTTCCATCATTTTTGGACAAAAATTCCTCTTCTCTCAATGAAAATAAATCTAAGTGTTATTACCGAATTGGAAACAACCAAAGCAATCTAGCATGCGGAACAGGCAAATATGACGGGATATGAGACTAAGCGGAGCAAGGCAATTTAGATTATCATTCAAATTCCTATCCAAATCAAAGAATTCATGCCAAAAGCTAATGAAACAATAGTCTTCATTTGAAAAAAAATATCAATCATTCATCAATTTTCAAACTTCACAAAAAAAAATTGAACACAAGCTCAAAACACATATGGAAATACACAATTGAAACACATACCCCCCAACTTGAAGCAAACATTGTCCTCAATGTTAAGAGAACGGGAAAAATGTGGAGAGGTTTCAATTGACCTTGAATTCCATGAGATGGGATATCTCCATTAAACTTGCAAAAATTAATTAAAAAGAGAGATACTTACAGAATGGTTTTATACAACACCCGTAATCCTCCTTTTGCCTTATCCCCGGCAACGGCGCCAAAAACTTGACGCCGCTAAAATAGCGCGTTGCGATAGAGCCCAAGTGCAGGCACGTTAAGTTGTAATATAGTCTCGGAAGTCCGAGTGTCGAACCACAGGGATAAGTGAAAAGGGATGGAATGGATTACGGATTAAAGTGTTTTTTGATTCTTGTAAGATGAAATGGTTGTAGAACAACGGAAATGTAAAACAGTTGTGAAAATTAATAAGAAAGCACTAAGGTAGGTGGAGGTTAGTTACGATTAAAGAGACGGTGATCACTAGCTCACACAAAGATTACGACACAAGATTTCTCGATATATGGTGAATGTTGGTGTATCTCTCAATAGCAAAGGGTGCGACGCTAGGCGACTCATTCCCGAGTTGAAGCTATATCGAGAAAGAGACAAACGACATTCCACCAAAGACGGGTTATCATTCCTACCTCTTAGCTACGGGTGTGAAGCAAGGCAACCCATTCCCGATGAAGCTAATCCGAGATAGATATGACAAACTCATCATTAAAAGATTTAACATAAAGCAAGTGTAGTAATCTCATGATTTAAAGAATGAAAATTATAAAGTGAATCCTAACAACGAAACGGAATAAGGTTTATGGGATAAATTAGTCAACTCATCATTTATCACATATGGTAGAAAATAAAGAGTCTAAGTATCACATAAAGTGTAAGAAGCACTCAATATATCAATAAATGAATCAAAGATAAGCTAAACAAATTTAAAATCCATCTATGGAGTTTTAAGAACTATTCATAATTTCTATGAAGAGGGAAAAACTCCATGGATGGGGGAAAGGGAATACAAGCTTTTTAGAACCATATGAATATGTTGTATGCTCATTAACAACCAAGAACTAAATATACAAGGCATATAAAGTCTTAACTTAATATGAAAATACCTAGAAAGCTTGAAATAATGGAAGATATGATGAAGAAGAAGAAGATTCACAAATATTTATCAAACTTTAAATATGGATTGAGCCATTAATCACCAAAAATCATATCACAATCAACCTTCGTAACCTTAGTAATAGACTACTCCATAATAGATGCAAGAACAAATATCATAGAAGAAGAAATCATTCTTACAAATTAAGCACTTACAATGGAGAAATGAAGAACAATCAACAAGTGAGCTCTCCCCTCTCTCTAGAACTCTAAGTGTGTTCAAAACTAGATAATATCTCTACTTTAAGGTAAAAGAAATAATATATATTAAAAGGTAGAAAAATATTTAACTATATATCTAAAATAGCTTGAACCACTAAAATAGCCCATTTTGGGTGTGAAATGGCCAAGTTGCCAGGGCCATGATCGATCATGGGGTCTTCTGCCTGAATGCCAGTTTGTACCATGATCGATCATGGTTAACCCATGATCGATCATGCTTCTGGGAAATTCCTCAGATCAGCATTTTGCGAGCTTTTCACTAGCGCTTGATCAATCATTCGAAGGCCATTGCATCCTATGCCTATAAACACATAGAAATACAACAAAAGCACACCTAGCGGGACGATGTTAGATACAAAACTCGCCAAGACACTAATCTCGAGATAAGTGGATAATTAGGCAAAATTAAAGCAACAAACGCGACATGCGACTCCGAGAAAGAGCTTATGCATGACAATATTATGCATTTATCACTCCATTGGATTTTGGAGAGATTGGTGCAGTGATAGGAATGAACATGACAAAGAGATGTATCTCTACAACATATCTCTTGGTCAACTCAGAAAGGGCACTCTTACCATTAACTGCAACTCTTGGGTTCATTCCAAAGATGATAATCCAGAGGACAGATTTTTCTTTACAAACAAGGTCACCTCCTACTCCCTCTCTATGTTTCTCTAATGTAGTAGAAAGGTATGAAAAGAACAAATTAATCCTAATTGAACAACAAGAACAAATTAGTACTAATTTAACAACGTACGTGTAAGCGCTAATAACTTTATTAAATATAGTTCATGATTATGTACACACAAAACTTCTTTTTATAGGGAAGGTAAATAGTAATGTTGGTGCTAATGATTACATTCAAATTAACGAAATTCAAATATGACATTCCTAGCTAGCACAGCTTATTATCAAATAATATATTTTTCAAACTTCTTGCATAAATAACTAGTCTTTAATTTCAATTGTTTTTCTAACATTATTATCATGTGACAGTCATATTTGCCATCCTAAACACCATCTGGGGTGAGGCGCTGAGAGAGAAAGAGCTCCCGATTCTGCGAGGTGATGGCCATGGAGAGTGCAAAAAATTTGAAAGAATTTATGATGATGATGTCTATAATGATCTTGGAAACCCTGATGCTGATAGTAACTTATCAAGACCAGTATTAGGTGGCACGGAGTATGCATATCCGAGACGTTGCAGAACAGGTCGCCCACGCTGCAAAACAGGTAGTAAGTTCCTTACAAATTAAGAGTCCCGATTGCCTTGTATTCAAAACATCTCAAGCTAAAAATTAATCTGGTTTCATTTACTACAATGTAATCTAACATTCACTAAACCCACCTTATACTTTTACTTTTTCAAACTTTTTTAATGTGATATGCAAATGAATTATTAAATATATTTGTGAATAGGTCCATTATCAGAGTCGAGGAGTGATGAGATTTACCTGCCGAGGGATGAAGAATTTTCAGAGGTGAAAAGTCAGTCTTTCCAATTGAATAAGTTGTTCGCAATTGCGCATGCAATCTTACCTTCTTTCGTTGAGATTGTAGGGAATTAGGGCAGCAAACATGCATCGCATACACAAAATTTCTGCACTACTCATTAAACCCTAGGATCTACACTGTTTAATAAAATCGACAGAAGACATACCTTGTATGAGATTTCGAATCAATGCAACGAATACGGTGGATTTTATCCTTCTGTTGTTGTCATCCTAGCGTAGAAATTACGACGCCTCTACGGTGTGCACACACGAACGAGATCAGATCCTTGCTTGGTGTACTAGCACCGTCTAGGATTCTCTCAACTATTTCGTATTTCTTGCCTCTAGAACTCTCTTACACGGCCAAGAAGAACAACAGTTTCCTTTTAAAGGGGAACCCTAGTGAGAAACCTAAGAAACAAACGAATTAGGCCCAAGTCCAACTTGGTCTGTTTTAATTCGTTTTTGATCCAACTCGTTTTGGTGTGCGACCCTGTAGGTTTATACTCTTTGGCAGTATAATTAAAAGCCCGTTTTATTATACGAATAGTAAGCGGTTTCTAGTAAAACATTACTACTACCCAAAGGGTATAAAGGTCAAAACGACACAACCTTAAATTGATATTCCACATATTAATTCCTTTTGTCAACCGATATCTAGATTGAACACAAGACTAGGCAAGTGTCATTCTTGTATAGTTCAATCTTTATTTCTTGATCTCTAAGTATAATTAATCTAATACAAATGACACCTCATTTGTCCATGGCCATGCAAATATTAATTATACTTATCAAGGGGCCCATAGATATCTCTCTCATTATATGAGAGTGACAAATCCCATCTTGATCAACCACATACCTCTACATAGTTTATAGTATGCTTGATCACCATCTTTATAATTACTCGGTCAAGAGCAACGTTTGATGATGCCTGACATACTAATCCCTATGTTGGTAACCATGACGATCTCAGGTCTGAGGATAATACGATATCACAATTGGGGAACATCACTGATGACATTATGTAACCCTCCTCGCAGTGTCCCCAAAGCGGGTCGGTCCAATACTTTGTTCCCTAACAAGTATCAGTGTGTTCAGCTTGATATCTCCATATCCATGACTTGTGGAACATAGTCATCAACTGACCCACACTCTAATAATTATATCAATGTGATCATAGGTTATTGACATATGATTAGGGACATCTAAATAATATTATTATAACATTACTGGCATCCCACAATCAAGTCACGTACTTGATGAACTAGTATTAATATATATTATTTACAAGAGAATATAAAGTAAAATGAAATAAACTTTATTAATGACAATAAACATAAGATATCCAAGTACAAATCATAATCTATAAATAGTCCTAGGACATATCTCTTTCAGTCTCCCACTTGTAGTAGGACCATTCATTCATAAAACGAATGCCTAGTGCACTAAAATGACGATCATGTTTAGATTGAGAAGGTGGCTTAGTCAAAGGATCAGCTACATTCTCGTCTGTGGGAACTTTGCATATCTTTACATCACCATTACTGATAAACTCACGAATGAGGTGATAACGTCTCTGAATATGTTTGAACTTTTGGTGCGACCTTGGCTCTTTAGCCTGAGCAATAGCTCCATTGTTGTCATAATACAAATCCACTGGATTGGTGCTACTAGGAATGACACCAAGTTCAGTGATAAACTTCTTTATCCATACTACTTCCTTTGCTGCTTCTGAAGCAGCAACATATTCAGCCTCTGTTGTAGAATCAGCAACTGTGGCTTGCTTAGAACTCTTCCAACTCATAGTTCCACCATTGAGACAAAACACAAAACCGGATTGTGATCTGAAATCATCCTTATCTAACTGAAACCCAGAATCAGTGTAGCCATTTACAACCAACTTTTCTTCCCCACTATAAATCAAGAATATATGCCTAGTTCTTCTTAAGTATTTGAGGATATTCTTGACAGCGGTCCAGTGACTCTCACCTGGATCTGACTGGTATCTGCTAGCCATGCTTAATGCGCATGCCACATCGGGACGAGTACACAACATAGCATACATGATAGAACCTATAGCGAAGCATACGAGATTCTACTCATGCGATCTCGCTCATATTGTGTCTGAGGACACTGAGTCTTGCTGAGTGTTGTGCCATGTGTCATTGGCAAGAACCCTCTTTTAGAGTCTTGCATGCTGAACCTACGTAAAACTTTGTCAATGTAGTTACTTTGACTCAGTCCTATTAGTTTTCTTGATCTATCTCTATAGATTTTGATCCCTAATATGTAGGTTGCTTCGCCCAAATCTTTCATTGGGAAACAATTTCCCAGCCAGGTCTTAACAGACTCAAGCATAGGAATATCATTCCTAATGAGTAGTATGTCATCTACATACAATACCAGAAAGACTATCGCGCTCCCACTAGTTTTCTTGTACACACAAGGTTCCTCTTCGTTCTTTATGAAATCAAACTCTTTGATAGTTTCATTGAAACGAAGATTCCAGCTCCGAGATGCTTGCTTAAGACCATATATGGATCTCTTAAGCTTGCATACCTTGTTAGCATTTCTTGGATCAACAAAACCTTCAGGTTATGTCATATACACATCTTCTTCAAGGTATCCATTGAGGAAAGAAGTTTTGACATCCATTTGCCATATTTCATAGTCATAATATGCGGCAATGCTTAAAAGGATCCGGATTGATTTAAACATGGCAACTGGCGAAAAGGATTCATCATAGTCAATACCATGGATTTGTCGATATCCTTTTGCAACCAATCGAGCTTTATAGACATCGATATGTCCATCCTTATCAATTTTAATTTTGAAAACCCATTTGCAACCTATGGCTCTACAGCCATCTGGCACGTCAACCAAGTCCCATACTTGGTTGTCATGCATGGATTTCATTTCGGATTTCAAAGCTTCTAGCCATTTCTCGGAACTAGAACTCTCCATTGCTTCTTTGAAAGTCAAGGGCTCATTGTTGTCTAACAACACTATGTCTTGCTCATCTGAGACGAAAAGTGATAGTCTCTCAGGTTCGCGACGTGGCCTATTGGACCTTCGTAAGACTATTACTTCTTCAGGAGTTTCTGTAACCTTTTGTATACTTTGCTGAGGCTCTTCATTAAGATCAGCACTATCATCTCGGACGTCTTCAAGATGTATCGTGCTCCCACTGTTCGCTTTGGAAATAAATTCTCTTTCTAAGAAAACTCCATTCCGAGCTACAAATACTTTGTTCTCCGTTGGATTATAGAAATAATATCCTTTAGTTTCCTTGGGATATCCTACGAAGAAGCATTTATTAGATTTGGGTTCCAATTTAGTTGTGATTAGTCGTCTAACAAAAACGTCACAACCCCAAATCTTCAGAAAAGACAGACTTGGAACCTTTCCAGTCCATAACTCGTAAGGTGTCTTTTCTACAGCCTTAGATGGAGATCTGTTTAGTGTGAATGCTACAGTTTCAAGAGCATATCCCCAAAATGATATTGGAAGAGATGTCTGACTCATCATTGATCGAACCATGTCTAACAGAGTTTAATTTCTCCTCTCAGATACACCATTCCATTGTGGTGTTCCAGGTGGAGTAAGTTGTGAAACAATGCCACAACTCTTAAGATAATCATCGAATTCTTGGCTTAAGTATTCTCCTCCTCGATCTGATCGAAGATCTTTAATAGTCTTGCCAAGTTGATTTTGTACCTCATTTTGAAATTCTTTGAACTTTTTAAAAGATTCTGATTTATGTCTTATCAAGTAAACATAACCATATCTACTGAAATCATCAGTAAATGTGATGAAGTACTGATATCCTCCTCTGGCAGTTGTGTTTAGTGGTCCATATACATCAGTATGAATGAGAGCCAAAAGATCACTTGCCCTATCATTGTTGCCATTGAAAGGGCTCTTAGTCATCTTTCCCAATAAACAAGATTCACATCGTTCAAAAGACTGGAAATCAAATGAATTTAGAAGACCATCTTTATGGAGCTTTATCATGCGTTTCTCATTTATATGGCCTAAATGACAATGCCATAAATAAGTAGGATTCGAATCATCAGACTTGATTCTCTTGTTACTTACGTTATAAACAGGTATTTTAAGATTTAGAATATAAAGACCATCCAAAAATTGTCCAAAACCATAGTGCATATTATTCAAAGAAAATGAACAACGTTTGTCCTTAAAAATGAATTCAAAACCTTCTTCGTCTAACAAAGAAATAGAAATAATGTTTCTGCTAAAAGCAGGCACATAGTAACAATTATTTAATTCTAAAATCAATCCTGAAGGCAAAGGAATCTCAAATGTTCCTACAGCTAGAGCGGCAACTTTTGCTCGATTTCCAACGCGTAGGTCCACTTCTCCTTTAGCCAGCTTCCTACTCCTTTTGAGTCCCTGTACATTTGCACAAATGTGAGATGCACTTCAAGTATCTAATACCCAAGAAGTAAAAGAAGCTGAAGTAACATTTACTTCTATAACGTAAGTACCTGAAGACGAAGGGGCTAGTCCCTTCTTTTTGTCGTCAAGATACTTCTTACAGTTTCTCTTCCAATGACCCTTCTCATTGCAGTGAAAGCATACCATTTCAGCTTATGGATTAGGCTTTGGCTCAGAACTTTGCTTCTTGTTCTTCCAATTCTTAACTAGAGCTTTACCTTTGCCTTTGGCATTGGACTTTCCTTTGCCATTTCCACCTTTCTTGAAACCCTTTTCCTTTTGAACCATCAGAACATTATTCTTACCTTTCTTACCAATGTTCTGCTCAGCTGTTTTCAGCATCCCATGCAGCTCAGTTAATGTCCTTTTCAGGCTGTGCATATTGAAGTTCATAATGAAACCATCATATGACTCAGGCAGCGATTAGAGAATGACATCAGTGGCCAACTCTTGGCTAATGGTTGTCCCTAACCTTTCTAAGTGATCAATGTACCCAATCATTTTGAGTACATGAGGACTGACTGAGCCTCCCTCGGGAAGCTTGCATGAAAACAAAGACTTAATAGTCTCGAAGCGTTTAACTCGAGCTTGTTCCTGAAACAAACTCTTCAGTTCCTTAACCATGTCGAATGCATTCATATTTTCAAATTGCTTCTGCAGATCAACATTCATGCTAGCAAGCATAAGACATGAAACATCTAAATCATCATTTAGATGCTTCTGATATGCATCTCTCTGTGCACAAGGGGCATTAGCTGCCGGTTCTTCAGGAATAGCATTTTCGAGGACATAATCTTTCCTCTCCTGCTTCAGAACAATTCTTAGATTCCTAAACCATTCTAGGAAGTTGGTTGTATTTAGTTTTTCTTTCTCAAGGACAGATCGCAACGAAAAATCGGTTGTGTTATTGTTCGTCATCTATCTACAGCAAAATAACATATGCAAACATTTAATATGCTTATTTAAAAAAAATTCCTACTATGTCTTACATGCAATTGTCCCAATAGGACATAGTAGGTCCAAGATCCATATTACACAAGGTATTAAGAAAGCTTTGCCTTTTCACTTAAACTTTGTTAATTAGATAAGCAACATTTGTTCATTACATTCTATGCAACTCTTGGTTTGTTGACTTTTACATCTTATGTTTCGGCTTCTCAACACTTTGCCTCAAGGCCCAAAACCGTTTTGATGGCCTTGTGAAATCAAACCAACACTTTTCTGACTTATGGATGTCCGATTTCCATACTATTAATTTATGATGATCTAAGATAACTCCGCTTTGGCAGGCGTCTTCTATAATAATCATAAAATTAATAGTTATCAGTGTTGGAAAGGAACAAATAATTTCTTTTGTTCTAGGGACATAATTATGCAGTCTCATAATAATATAACAAAATATTTAAACAAGCATAAAGCAATAAATATGTGATATAGCATGGCCAAAGATTTAAAGCTACTAATTAACTTTGCTCTCCATCCTTTGTAGCTTTGGACACTCCAAAGTTCTTGGCTATCTTCTCTTGTGATAAGGGATCCTCCATATTCTATGCGAGGTAATATACAAAAATTGTACAGCCTAATACAAGAGACTAGTAATATAAAATTACATTGTAAAACACAAAACGACACGCAGGCCGTATTTAGTTTGGTCATACTATATCACTATTAATTATAATCCTACAAGTTAGTATTATCCCATAACACAACATATTGCATACAGACATAAATGCAAAAATTGGATTTTATTAATTTTTAAATAAACATTAAGGGGTCGAGGGGCAACGCCCCCGCGGGGTTTGGGGCAGTGCCTCAACCGGGGTCCGGGGGGGACACCTCGGCGGCGGTCCCGCTGACCTCCAAGAGAATCACACTTCTGCCACTGTGGAGAATTTGCACGATTTCAAATTATTTTCTCCAGAAACGTGTCTAATCTTATTAGACAGATTCGTCTAGATTAATCACATTAATCTGCGCTATCTCATTAATCAAATTAACGTGAAGAACCTGATAGCCGTGATCTCATCAAGTCTATCGGATTGCATAAACCCTAATAGAACGATTCTAACACGCTAAACATGATAATTGCGGAATTAAAATCATGACAGCATAAAAACTTAATCGAACAACATGTCAAAACATGAACCCTAATCGAAACTGTTTTAACACAATCATAAACATGTTGATAACAGTAAACAATTAACCCAATCATAAACATATCAGATCTCTAATAATCAAAATATAATTGGACATATCATATATGTAAACTGATTAGCGAAAATAAAACATGCTACAGTAAACGATTAACCCATTAATCGATATTAATAGAACCTAGAATGATACTATAATCCGAATACGATATTAATCGAAATTTAAACAGGAACATATCTTCATGTTATATAACGACAATAATCATGATCGAAATTAAAGAACAGTAATAACCTTCCTCTGATACCACTGTAGGGAATTAGGGCAGCAAACATGCATCGCATACACAAAATTTCTACACTAATCATTAAACCCTAGGATCTACACTGTTCAATAAAATTGACAGAAGACATACCTTGTATGAGATTTCGAATCAATGCAACGAATACGGTGGATTTTATCCTTCTGTTGTTGTCGTTCTAGCATAGAAATTACGACGCCTCTACGGTGTGCACACACGAATGAGATCAGATCCTTACTTGGTGTACTAGCACCGTCTAGGGTTCTCTCAACTATTTCGTATTTCCTGCCTCTAGAACTCTCTTAGACGGCCAAGAAGAACGAAGGTTTCCTTTTAAAGGGGAACCCTAGTGAGAACCCTAAGCAACAAACGAATTAGGCCCAAGTCCAACTTGGTCTGTTTTAATTCGTTTTTGATCCAACTCGTTTTGGTGTGCGACCCTGTAGGTTTATACTCTTTGGCAGTATAATTAAAAACCCGTTTTATTATACGAATAGTAAGCGGTCTCTAGTAAAACATTACTACTACCCAAAGGGTATAAAGGTCAAAACGACACAACCTTAAATTGATATTCCACATATTAATTTCTTTTGTCAACCGATATCTAGATTGAACACAAGACTAGGCAAGTGTCATTCTTGTATAGTTCAATCTTTATTTCTTGATCTCTAACTATAATTAATCTAATACAAATGACACCTCATTTGTCCATGGCCATGCAAATGTTAATTATACTTAACAAGGGGCCCATAGATATCTCTCTCATTATATGAGAGTGACAAATCCCATCTTGATCAACCACATACCTCTACATAGTTTATAGTATGCTTGATCATCATCTTTATAATTACTCGGTCAAGAGCAACGTTTGATGATGCCTGACATACTAATCCCTATGTTGGTAACCATGACAATCTCAGGTTTGAGGATAATACGATATCAAAAATGGGGAACATCACTGATGACATTATGTAACACTCCTCGCAGTGTCCCCAAAGCGGGTCGGTCCAATACTTTGTTCCCTAACAAGTATCAGTGTGTTCAGCTTGATATCTCCATATCCATGACTTGTGGAACATAGTCATCAACTGACCCACACTCTAATCATTATATCAATGTGATCCTAGGTTATTGACATATGATTAGGGACATCTAAATAATATTATTATAACATTACTGGCATCCCATAATCAAGTCACGTACTTGATGAACTAGTATTAATATATATTATTTACAAGAGAATATAAAGTAAAATGAAATAAACTTTATTAATGACAATAAGCATAAGATATCCAAGTACAAATCATAATCTATGAATAGTCCTAGGACATATCTCTTTCAGAGATATCTTCGACCGACAAAGAATTCCCCTACTTCACAAAAATCGACACACTTTTTGCTGAAGGGATCAATCTCAAAGTCAAAACCAAACTCGATCTACGAGATATTCTTCCCAGTTTTATCAAAAAGATTGCAAATGATGGAGAGTATCTCTTCCGCTTTGAGATCCCTCAATTGATGGCCAGTATGTTCTCTCTCCCTCTCTATCTATACTATATATCTATATTATAAAATAAGGATTTTTTGCAATAAAATAATAAATCAATCCAACGTCTCATATTAATTTGTAATGGTGTTAACACTTTTAGACCATTAGATCATTTTTATACCTCACAACAAGATGTCAAATCAACTTAACATTTACTCACACACTAAACATATACACAAATATAACTCTTACATCTCTCTACTTTTCTACAACATTTCTCTCTCATCAAATTTTTAAAAAACTTTTAAATGCCATAACTTTAAATTTACAAATTCAACTTTAATAAAATTTATATATTTAAAATATGTTCGTCAACATCTACAAAACAAGATCCATTGTGATTATTAAATTATGTATAAAAAAATTCAAGAAAAAGTTATAAAACATTACAAATATAATGGCATATAAAACTTATAAAACATTACAAATATAATAGTATACTTAAAGTATTTCTAACTCATTAATTATTGAAAATATACATTTCTCTCTCATCAAATTTAAAAAAAACTTTCAAATGCTATAACTTTAAATTTACAAATCCACATTTAATAAAATTTAATGACATACTTAACGGATTTCTAACTCATTAGTTATTGAAAATATTACACAATGAATAAAAGATACTGAAATAAAATTAAAAATAAGTGTCCAACCTACCTCGAATATGGGGTGAAATATTTTTATATTAGTGTCCAACTTACCTCAAATATAATATTTTTTCTTTTAAATATACTAATAACACCATTACAATATAAAAGGATCGAAGCAATTTTAGGGCGATAATTTTTTATATTACAATTCGATCTACCTCGAATATAATATTTTTTTTCTCTTTTAAATACACTCATAACATCATTACATTATAAAACGGTTGATGCGATTTCAGGTCTAATTGGACAAGTAAGACACGTCTCGAGCGAGGACGGTTATATTTTTAGCTAGACATGTTTCGTTTTTGCGATACCTTATATGTTTTCATTCCTAAGTAATATACAATCATACCTTATATGTTTTATTTTTTTTATCGTGCCGGACGGCACGGGTATACCCTAGTATATATTATAAAAAAGCATGAATAACCTTAAGTGTTTTTTCCTTTTTTTGTATGGACAGATATAACCCTTTTATTCTAAAATTAAAATCTCCTACTCAAAATGGAAATCATGTTGTACTAAAAATAAAATTATGTATTTTATGTTTTATGTCTTCTACTCAAAATAAAATTCACAATGGTATCAAATTACTCTACTAATGAAAATAAGATTGTACTAGTCAAAATAAAATTAAAACAAAGTTATGTCATGTCTTTTGCTCCTTTTATTCTACTCAAAATAGAATTAAAATCTTCTACTCAAAATCAAATTCATGATGATATTAAGTGTTTTTTTCCTTTTTTTGTATGGACAAAATATACCCTTTTATTCTAAAATTAAAATATCCTACTCAAAATGAAAATCACGTTGTACTAAAAATAAAATTATGTATTTTATGTTTTCTACTCAAAATGAAATTCACAATAATATCAAATTACTCTACTAATAAAAACATTATGCATTTATGACTTTTACTCAAAATGAAATTCACAATAATATCAAATTAGTCTAATAATGAAAATCTTTATAAAAATTAAATTAGTCTGCTATATAATGAAAATTAGGTTGTACTACTCAAAATAAAATTATGTATTTTATGTCTTTTACTCAAAATGAAATTCATAATAGTATCAAATTACTCTACTAATGAAAAAAAAATATGTATTTTATATCTTCTACTCAAAATGAAATTCACAATAGTATCAAATTACTCTACTAATAAAAATCACATTGTACTAGTCAAAATAAAATTAAATAGAATTAAAACAAAATTATGTCTTTTACTCCTTTTATTCTACTCAAAATATAATTAAAATCTTCTACTAAAAATCAAATTTACGATGATATCATATTAATTTGGTGTAAACTCTACTTATTTTAGTTTCTCTGCTCTTCCAATAATATTACATCTCTTACAATAAATCCTAATTTATTTCAACAACAATTTCAGTTCATAAACTTATACGTACACACATAAGCCATATCAAAAAATACAAGACGGATTACCAACTTCTTGAAATATACACGGTTCGTTCTCTCTCTTCAAACATATTATTATTATTATTATTATTATTATTATAAACGAATCTTATTTGGTTCGTTCTCTCTCTTCAAACATATTATTATTATTATTATAAACGAATCTTATTTCATAAAACAATAGTTCAACAGAATAGTAGATATTAGTTAGTGTTTCTATAATTTTTTTATGGTTGACAATAGTTCTCGATCTCTTTGCGTAAATGACCTTTTTTAGTATTTTTTACTATTTTATTGGTTAATGGTCGACAATAGTGTTTTTATTGGTTAGTGTTTTTTATTATTATTGGTTGCGTACACTTTGAATTTAATTAATTTCCTTTTCTATTGGTTAAATAAAAAATATAATTAATTAACTAATAATAATTGTACTAATTATATATTATACTTCAATATAGGTTTATGCTTGGCTACCCGCTAACATTTGGTGCAACATTTTTAGTACACTTAATTGATTATAGCATTCTCTTACAATTTTAAATTACCTTCTACACTTAGCTAGTATAAGGAAAAGGATGAACTTGAATTGTGTATCATCTGTAGCAAATATTGTGTATATATTTATAATTTTCTTTTTTACTTTCAATTATACTTGGGCTTGCAGGAGACAGATTTTCTTGGCATAGGGATGCGGAATTTTGCCGACAAACACTAGCTGGTCTCAACCCATGTAGTATCCAGTTGTTGCAGGTAAATATATACATATTCTACAACCAAATTTATGCTCTACAAGGTTATTATTTCGTTATGAATTATCGTTTAGTCAAACCCGATTATGTGATATATAGAATTCTCAAAAAAAAAAAAAAAAGATTAGCTGGTATACAAAATACACGTTTTATTATATTCCAACGAAATTGAGAAAGTAATTTAATTTGTGAATATATTTTAGTCCATCTTACACATTGTCAGGAGTGGTTACGAATGAATCTAAGATGAACACCAAACAATTCAATACCATATCCTAAACAATTTTATTTTTTTTGTGAATAATAGAAATGATGTATGAATATTTAGCAAAATATGTACAACTCTGTGTGTAGGAATGGCCATTGAGAAGTAAGCTGGACCCTGAGGTGTATGGACCACCTGAATCAGCCATCACCAAAGAGATTGTGGAGGAACAGATAAAAGATTTCCTGACCTTTGAAGAGGTAATAGAAAGGTCACCAAACTTTGACATATTTATATATATACAGAGAATATATCTATCAAGGATATGTTCGTACAGCCTAAATCTTTCGTGATGATTTTTCGTCACTAAGAACATCTTCCCAATATTTTAGCGATGGAAAAGCTCCTAGTCTGTATGGACTGGTCCATATAAGAAATGTAATCTATAAAATAGATTCTCTATCTTGTATGAGTGGTCTGTATATTGACCAACTTTAACAACAATTATATATAGCAAAATATGTTTGGAGATTCATTTAGTGAGATAAAATCACCGCCAAACACTACATCAAAATAACTTTCTTGTGACGAAAAGACTTGTCACAAAAATTATGTTATTTGGCACACATTATATTACTAATAAAAGATTTCGTCACATAAGGTTTTGGTTAGGAATAGTCTCTACACTAGTATACGTACTAAAACAAGGCATCAAATTTAGGAAATTAAATACCCTTTAGTGAAAAAACTTTGAGTTTCGGCACTACTCTCTTGGCTATTGCAACTTTTGTGACGAATTCTAGGGTTCATGACAAAAGGTAGACCACACATTCTTTGACATAATGCAAATTTTTGCCATCAAAGGAGTACATTATGTGATACAAAAATGTGGTTTGTCATACTAATTTCTTTCTAATTAAAGTGCACTTTTGGTGACAAAAATGTGTTTTCGTAAAAAATTTAACAATTTATTTATTAATGTGAAAGTAGTCTAGTCTGCATACCAGATGGTCCGCATAGGACGTTGCATAGATAATCCTACTTTCATTTATTTGTATTAAATTATGTAATTTATGTATATATATACATGTACATATGCTTACATATGCAGGCTCCAGATCAAGGGAAGCTATTCATTTTAGATTACCATGATCTACTCTTACAATATGTGAACAAAGTAAGAGACATTAAGGGGACAACTCTCTATGGTTTGCGAACACTAATGTTCCTAAAGCCTACCGAAGAGTTGATGCCGATAGCCATCGAGTTAACTCGACCACCAGCTAATAAGAAACCTCAATGGAAACAAGTGTTTACGCCCTCCTCAGATGCTACAGGTGCATGGCTTTGGAAATTGGCAAAGAGTTAAGTTCTTCCTCATAACTCTGGTTATCATCAGCTAGTTAGTCATTGGTATGTTCCTTCTAGATTTAGAAGACTAATTTATGCTTCAAGGACAATATATATATATAAAGGTACGGTCCAAATTTGGTATGAACCTACCTCTTTAGTGATGAATTTTCGTCACTGAAATATTGGGGAAATGTTTTCAGTGACAGAAATCCTAGCTATAGGCCGATCTGTACCAAAACATTTTCCTGTAAAGGTATATATGATATAAATTTGTTTATATTATAGATTGTTTTTATACGAGTCGGACTTTTAGTGACATTTTCTATCCCAATTACAATTAAAGATTCATTTAACAAAAAAAATTATCACTAAAAGTTTGGTCTATGAACGAATCGTCTATAATGTTCCACATCAGAAAGTGGGAAAAACTTGAAGTGCTTTATATGTACACCCAAGGGGTTCTCACTAGTGAGAAGCCTTTTGGGGGGTGAGTTAGACCATGTAGCCCTACGAAGAACAAAATCGTGAGGTGCGGAGGGTTTGCCTGAGTGCCAAAGCCAAAGCTGACAATATTTTGATAGGGTCGGGGCCCGGGTTGTCACAAATTGTATCAAAGCAAACCCCACAGAGTACGTTGTGCTGATGAGGGCGTCGGTCCTCATGGGGGGAGGATATAATGTCCCACATTATAAAGTGAAAAATTTAAAGTGCTTTATATGTACACCAAAGGGGGTTCCACTAGTGAAAGGCTTTTTGGGGGGTGAATTGGACTATATAGCTCTACCAAGAACAAAACCCTGAGGTGCGGAAGGTTTGCATAAGTGCCAAAGTGGACAATATCTTACTAGGATCGAGGCCAGAGTAGTTACACCATCTGCATATGGAACAAGTTGTATATCATAGTGTCCATCTGTAGTACAATATTTCATTGTACGGACCAGACTTATTGTTTTTCGTATCCAACACATATGGAGATATATGTTTAGCGACAACAAACGATCGCTAAAAGTTTGGTCTATGTACAGACAGTTTGCATATGAAACTGACAATACATACAGTAGAGTCTGTCTCGCTTTTGATTTCCTATCTCCAATACCTTTTTAGATATATAGTTTAGTGATTGAACATTGACATTGTGAACACTAAATTTGGATATATAATATTGATTGACTTTGTAGGCTAAGAACACATTGTGTGACAAAGCCTTACATAACTGCGAGCAACCGTCAACTTAGTGCAATGCACTCGATCTATAGACTTTTTCACCCTCATTTTCGGTATACAATGGCGATTAATGCCGAAGCTCGGCAATCACTCATAAATGCAAATGGAATCATCGAGATGGGATTTTCACCTGGAAAGTACTCTATGGAGCTAAGCTCTATTGCCTACGACCAGTGGAACTTTCTTTTCCAGGGACTTCCAACGGATTTATTAGTTAGGTATTACTTTTTATTCCTTTTTAAAAATAATTAGGGTGCATTTGATTGCAAGCGTGGAATTTGCATAGAAAGAAAATAAGTTACCGGCAATTGAATTGCCTAGAATTGAGTTGCATGGAAAATGTAGTGTAGTGTGTTTGATTGCCTTAATTTTCTACCCGAAAAATATTGGTTGTATTATGGCATTTTTAATGTAGAAAAAATTATTGGTATTTCTTTTTAACATAATTATATAGTCATGATGGATCTTGTTTAATTGATCTTGATTAGTAGGTTTTAAATATTAAAATTTTATATTATTTTGAATTTTATATTTTAAGATATGGCATTTTTAATGTAGAAAATGGTAAAAATCTTGTCTCGTGAACCGTGCCCAAGCATGGAAAACAAAAAACCACCTCCCCCCAAAGAAAACATTTTCCTCAATTGCCTTGAAAATGCACATGTGTGAGGCAAAAGTGGGAATTGAATTGCCCAGAAAAAAAAGCCAATCAAACACCTTAAGTTGTCAAATCAAGTGGAAAATCCTCATTTTCCATGGAAAATGTTGCCAATCAAACACACCCTTAGGTTTTAGTCCTTGGTTGGAAATGTATTTTTGTTTTACATCCTCTTTTCTTTGTGTTTTAAAAGTACGTTATGTCCCACTAACTTTGCAATTTATGAAAATTACTTAATGATAACATGACAAGATAGTCTAGGGATATATATAACATATTTTGTAACATAATATTTGTGTCATAATGTGATCGCCTGGGGGAAAAAGGAAATCACAAAAGCTTTTAATTTGTTGCCTAAAGTCCTCCACGTAACTAATATTTTTGCATTATTAAAGAAACACCCTTTGCTAACAAAAATCTAAGTTTCGTCACCAATCTAGCTCTTGGCAATCGAAAGCTAGGTGACGATTTAACTTTTGTCACAAGAAGAATATATTAGGTGACGAAACACAAATTCTAATATTCATCAACAATGTTGTCACTTTTGTTTTTTTTTATCTTTTTTCAAGAGTAAAAAACTAATGTCACTAAATTAAGTGCACATTTAGTGACGAAATCGTCACTAATTGGGCATTTTGTTTTAGTGGTTTTTTCTTGTTTGATCGTGCTACCTAAGTCTAGAAGTTGAAAAATATCCATTTTTTCAGCTAACATATTATTTTTTGACATTAATAATTTTTAGGGGAATGGCTAAAGAAGATTCAACTACTTCGCATGGCCTACAGCTTGCAATTGAAGACTATCCCTTTGCTAGCGATGGTTTAATCCTTTGGGATGCGATTAAAGAATGGGTTACAAGCTACGTCAACTACTACTACCTGGACGCAGGGTTGGTAGAATCGGACTGCGAGCTCCAAGCATGGTGGACAGAAATTCGAACAGTAGGACATGGCGACAAAAAGGACGATCCATTTTAGCCTAATCTTAATACCCCAAATGATCTTATCGAAATCCTCACAATTATGATATAGGTAACATCCGGCCATCATGCAGCTGTCAACTTCGGACAGTATGATTTTGCAGGTACCAGTGCGTTGTATTTTACATTGCTATTATTAGTGACTGATCCAGCCCTTCTACAGCAATGAAAATCACTTTTGAGCCCTTGTGAGAATAAGTATTCCCTCTCACGAGGATTCTATTAACTAAAAGTCATCTGAACATTCAATTGAATTAAAAATTTAGATAATAAATTACCTTTGAGTGAGCCAAGTCACCTCTGAAAAAATTCACTTTAGACTAATTAAAGTTATGCAATTTGAACCATCAATTATAAATTGTATGATTTAGATTAGGTAGGGTTTTTTTTTATGTACAGTTCTTGCCAGGGAGATACAATACTCTCTTTTGGCAAAGACTAAAAAATTAGATCTGCTTAGTTTAAAATTGATGGTCTAGATTACATAATATAACTTTGCCTCTAACTTGATTTTTGTGACATTAGAAGAACTGTTTATGTATTAATATCATTAGAAGAACTGGTTACGTATTAATATACTGGGCTTGATTCAAACCTCACCAGAGGCAACTAAAAATTCAATTTTGAAGAGGGCTACATCCAGTTGTATAGCTCAATTATATTT
The DNA here is from genome assembly GCA_021464415.1 of Lonicera japonica. Classification (NCBI taxonomy): domain Eukaryota; kingdom Viridiplantae; phylum Streptophyta; class Magnoliopsida; order Dipsacales; family Caprifoliaceae; genus Lonicera; species Lonicera japonica. Next base: position 65,511,010 of record CM038464.1, read on the forward strand.
CTTAATAAATTTCTACTCCACTCCTTAACTAGAGGTATTTAAAAAAAAATATTTTCGCAGGTTATTTTCCAAATAGGCCTGCCATTACTAGAACTAAGATGCCTATTGAGGATCCGACGGAAGAAGAATGGAAGCAATTCATAAAGAACCCTGAGCAAGCGCTATTGGCATGCTTACCTTCAGTTTTTCAAGCGACACGAATTATGGCCATTTTGGACGTGTTATCGACTTATTCTAAAGATGAAGAGTATATTGGTCAGCGCATTAAACCATCTTGGGAAGTCAATCAAATTCTAAAGTCCTCCTTTCAAACATTTACCGAGAGGTTGATGGAGCTCAAAGAAATTATAGATCGAAGAAACGCTGACAAAAATTTGAAGAATAGAACCGAAGCTGGCCTCGTACCGTATGAGCTTCTTGTACTAGCTTCGAAAGAAGGGGTCACTGCACAACGAGTTCCAAATAATATCTCAATTTGAAGTTAGATAGAATTCATATTTTAATTAAGTTAGTAAGCTTATGACGCCGCTAGATTAATGCGTTGTGGTAGCCCAAGTACAGGCACGTCAAGTTGTAATATAATTTCAGAAGTCCGAGTATCAATCCACAGGGATAGTCAAAAAAGAATGGATTGCATATTTTTTTGGTTTTATGGTTTGTAAAAAGGTTGGTTATCGAACAACGTTAATGTAAATTGGTGTGAAAAGTGTTAAGAAAGCACTAAGGTAAGTGGAAGTTGCCTGCGATATAATAAATGGCATTTACGATCTCATACAAAGATTTCAACACAATATTCTCGAGAATGGGGAATGTTGTCATATCTCTCAATAGCAAAGGGTGCGAAGCTAGGCAACTCATTCCCTGGTTGAAGCTATATCAAGAGAGAATACAACAAAATTCCACCAAAGATGAAGCTATCATATTTATCTCTTAGCTACGGGTGTGAAGCAAAGAAACCCATTCCCGATAAAGCTAATCCGATGGCAAAAATGATAAATTCATCGTAAAAGGTTTTATATGAAGCATGTATGTGAAATTTCATGGTTTAAAAAAATGAAAATTAGATAGTGAATCATTACAATTAAACGAAACGAAGTTTGTGGAATAAATTCATTAACTAATCAATCGTCAGTTCAGAAATACAATAAGGAATCTAAATATCATGTAAAGTGTTTGAAACATTCAAAATATCATTAAGTAAATCAAAGATTAGATTAACAAATTTATAACTCATTTATAGAGTTTCAAGAACTATTCATAATCTCTACAAAGAGGAGGAGAGTCCAAAGGATGGGGGGAAATTACTACAAGCTTTCTAGAACTATACAAGTATGTTGGATTATCATTTATACACAAGAACTAAGCATACAAGGCATGTAAAGTCCAATCTTTAAATGAAAATACCTACGAAGCTTGAAGAATGAAAGGTTTGAAAAGGAAAATGATTCACAATTATTTAACAAAATTTAAACATGGATTGAGAAATTAATTACCAAAAATCATATCGCGATTCACTTCCGTAACCTTAGTAGAAGACTAGTCCATAATACTCAAAGCAAGAATTATAAAAGAAGTATTCATTTCTTAGAATCAAAGTAAACTTACAAGAAGAAAGAAGAAATTATGGGTTTTCGGACTTCTTTAAAGTCTTTCAAGTGCAAATATGAAGCATGGGTGTGAAGCATAGAAACCCATTCCCGATAACGCTAATCCGAGGCAAAGATGATACACTCATCGTAAAAAGGTTTTATATGAAGCACGTATGTGAAATCTCATGGTTTAAAAGAATGAAAATTAGATAGTGAATCATTACAATGAAACGGAACGAAGTTTGTGGAATAAATTCATTAACTAATTGATCATCACTTAAGAAAGACAATAAGGAATCTAAATATCACATAAAAGGTATGAAGCATTCAAAATATCATTAAGTAAATTAAAGATTAGATTAACAAATTTATAACTCATCTATGGAGTTCAAAAACTATTGATAATCTCTACAAAGAGGGAAAATGTCCAAAAGATGGGGGGAAATTACAACAAGCTTTCTAGAACCATTCAAGTATGTTGGATTATCATTCATACAACAATCCAGTACATTATCAATCGATTATAATTTAATTAACCAATAATAAGAACACAAAGATAACCTCCACATGTGCAAAGGTTTTTTTGATGAGTTAAGGACAAAAAATATTTACGGATCGAGACTTTGTATTGGTTTTCCGAGAGAATGAATAGTTTGATGAGGAGAGTTTGTATCAAGGGCATATTTTAGAATGACCCCAAAAATGATTGAAAAATTAATTATTTTTATTAGAAGTTATAAGATGAGATGAGTAATTTAATAAGGTGCTCTTTATCTCAAGCTTATTTTTACAAATAAATGTTCTCCATCTTTCCTTATTTTAAAAAAAATTTCGTCCATTACACTAAAAGAATTTTATTCCATGAAAAGCAAAAGAATACGAAAATACAATATCTCACCACATCACTCAGCTAATTTCCCGTCTTTGTACGCTAATCAATTGTTTTTTGCTATCATTTTACAATTTATTATCAAACAAACCCTAGTTATTTGTTTTGAGATTTGGAGATATTTATGGACTCATTTTGTATATGTTGTGTTCATCTCTTCGATGATAAGCTAATATCCCTTTTTGTGAGAGAGATGAACCTCCATATTTTTATTCCTATTAGATTTTTTATTTTTTAAATTACATTATTCTCTTTGATATTGATATTGTGGATGTACTTCCAGAGAGATCCTTCGTGAGTAGAGAGTTTGAAAATTTTTACTAATTTTTACTTGATGTCGGAGGTAAAAATTATGAGGGAGGTTTTAGCCAGGCCCAACTTGAGTAGCCTACATCACAAACCTTTTTAGGCTCATTTTATATTTTGTACACAAACAAAAGTTATATATGGAAGGAAAGGGCTTAGCCGGCCAATATATATTTATGTGGTAGCTGACCACTAACTGACCATTATATTATTGTTAGTTGAGCAAGGCATTCATGGAGGATGAAGACTGGCCGATTGTTGTCAGATAACTGGTAGAGAAAAATGTGCTGGAGGATAAGTGGTGAGAAATAACTATTTACATAAGTGTGAATAGGATTAGGGATTGCTGTTATCTCAAAGTAGTGATCAAGTTTACCCTTGATGATCATTTTCATAACTCACCAACTCTAATGTAACCATATCATATACTTGTAAATATATAGGAGGGCATAGCCCTTAACTTAGGACAATCAACTTTATGTTCTCTACACATCCCTCTCCTTCCTCAAACCAAATTCACTGTCATTCAATCTTATTATATTGTTCATCAAGCTAATATAATCATCACTCATACTTCAAGGGAGGACATATTGCCAAATTGAGAATAAGAGTTGCCGAAGGAACCTACCCTTGAACCCAAATCTCTTGTGTTCTTGTTGTTTGGTTACTTATTTATCTACTTCATTTTCATATTGCTGGGGAGAAGCATTATCATTATCAATTGTCCATTTGCTAGTTACCAAATATTCACAACTGGGCTGATTCTCGTTGAATTGGGCTTGGTCTTGTTTTAACCACCCAGACTTAAGATTCAAATTAGAGATAGATTTTTCTTGACAAAGGTTCTACCGATTTAATGTTATTTCCAAATCCTTGTTTAAATGAGTTATGGGCTGTGCTTGGGGATAATTTGAATTTTTCTAAACATGCGAAGATTACCTTTTGTTTTGTTCCTCAAAATTGTAATAAGGTGGCACATGGCTTGGCGCGTCGAGCTCTTCTTCTTCTTCTTCTTCTTCTTCTTCTTTTTTCGGACGAGCTGAGATTTCTTGTTCCCAGATTGAATTGTAAAATTTTGTACCATAATTATTGAATTTATGCTGTGCTTGTTGTTGACCTTAAAAAAATGTTATAAATCTCTTCATATCGTAATTTCATAATTTAACTCTCCATGATTTTATCTATAATTAATTCATTGAGGTAAATTATATCTCTAAAGGGTGATTGATTTTGATATAATGAAATGGTTATTGACCCCTTGTATTCTTTTAAAGTGGGGATTCATTGACACTTAATTATATTAATTTCGGTATTATCTTGTTGCCATAGAGCACATTTTCGAATTTTATCTAGTAGTATATTTTATAAAATCTTAATTTTAAAAAAAAAATCTTATTAAGAGTATATATGTTTGTGAAATTTTGAGCATTAATTGAAACTCACGTATCAGTATCTCCAAAACAATTGGTTTCTTACCAATGAATGTACTCCCATGATATCACTATCCATTTTTTACAAACTATGTATAGTTCGAATACCTTAGTAATTTTAAAACTCTCACCGAAGGACAATTATTTGGAGAAGAATACCCTTAGGTTTATTAGATTACTAGAATTTCTTAATTGACAAATTATACTCTAGTTCTTGACTATAGTGTTTTTAATTTGATTTTTTTTTAAAAAAAAGAGAAAAAAGTTGGTTTCATGCATTTCATTTTTTTATCCAGAAATCTCTTGATTTTGCAATATATTACATTATAATTTATGGTGTAATATAAAAGTACTATTCTCATGTTACCATTTTCTTTTCACAACAAAAAGTATATTGAAAATTTTAGCCCAAACCCTGAAGTCCAACCCCAGCCTAAGTTTGGGCCTTAAGCCCAGCCCATCATTCCTTTGGAATTTGGACTAGGCAGTGCTACAGCCTCCTCCATATTCTTCTAATACAATTCAATTGTGACGCTGCATTAAAATTCTTTACATATAATATATATATATATACTTGACACAATATTTATTATTTTATTTAATTTTAATTTTTACTTTTTAAAAAAAGGTGTATTTTAAATTATTTACACCTTAATTGCTCAACTTTATTGCATCCGTTATTTGCCTTAACTCTTAATTGCTCATTATTATTGCATCTGTTACTTACTTTAACTTAATCTCATTTTCCGTTTTCTTAATATAATGACTAATTATTGAATAACAAATGACTAATTAATTGAATTGGATAATAATGACAACGAGTCAAATGCCGGAGAGAACAATAATCACAACCGTCTTGTTCGGACCATCCGGGATTAACTTCAACCTCCAAGAGGTGTGACAAACTTTTGCATCGTTCTTCTCATCAATCCTCCTGGCACATTCACTCTCAAGCTGGGTATGTTTCAACATATCCATACTTTTCATGGTATGGAGTTTGAAAACCCTTACTTACATTTGAAAGATTTTGAGGAAGTTTGTTCCACGTTTAAAGAGTGAAATACAAATGAGGAAGTCATGCGATTAAAATTGTTTCCATTTTCTTTAAAAGACGAAGGAAAATTTTGGCTCAATGCGCAAAGACCTCATTATATTTGATCATTGCAAGAATTCCAAGCCGAGTTCTTGAAAAATTTCTTTACCGTTCACTGAAAAAATGCCATGAGAAGGGCGATTTCAATTTTTTTACCAAAGGAAAATGAAAGTTTTTACAAATTTTGGGAATACTTCATAGATCTTTTAAATTCTTGCCCTCATCATGGTCAATAGACTTGAAGTATTGTTTCTTACTTTTATGAGTCTATTACACCTTCTATGCGCACTTTTGTTGAAACCATGTGTAATGTACAAATTTCAAGTAAACATTTGGATGAAGCTTTATTGTATTTTGATCAAATCACCGATGGTGCTAAAGATTTGAGCAATTACAAAGAGGATAATAAGGCAAAATCATCAGATAAAGGGTGTGTACCATTTAACCAAAGGGAATGATATGGAGTTGAAAATTCTTCAATTGTCTAAGAAAGTTTAGGCTTTGGAGTCCAACAATCTTAGATAGGTGAATGTGGTAGGATCGAGTTCTTTGTGTGTGATTTGTGAGAAAGTGGGACACTCCACAGAGGATTGTCACACTATCCTTGCCTTTAGGGATGTTCTTCTGAAATCATCATAAGTTAATGCCATGAATTCTTACAATCGCCCCAAAATGACCCATTTTCACAAAGATAAAATGAGGGATGGATGAATCACCCAAACTTTAGTTGGGGGGAAATGCCAATGCAAATGCAAGTTCTAATTCTACGTCTTTTCAAAATCACCAAAGGCAACCCCCACCTCAAGATTCTTTTAGGTCTTCAAATCCAAATTCTAATTCAAATTTAGAGACCATGTTACGTCAATTTTTGGAAAAGACCAATCGAGATGTGGGTGATCTCAAAACTTATGTAACGCCCCGGACCAAAATTAAGGCAGGATGATGTCACTAACAACGGCGAAAAATAAACCTGAATTACACAATATATAAGTAAAAGGACATCTGTTAACATTAAAATTCCAACTTTACTAAAATATTGATATGAAATACAATATTCGAGTCACTTAATTTGGTTTATAGCATTACAATTTTAACCTAAATCAGAATACATTATAAATAAATTTGATACCATCGACTTAAATAATGGACTTGGTTTATCTCTGTATCAGAGGTTCTAGGAAGACTTTTTTTCTCAAGCGCACCTAAGCTAACGTGCAAGACACAACTATAAGGGAAAGGAGGGAATGAGCTAAACTAGCCCAGTGGGAACCAACAGGGATGGGAAAATGAAATGCAATGAATAAAATAAAAAAATAATCAACAATAAAATAAGTATCACCAAGATACAAATGAAATAATATTAATCATGAGGCTAGTCATAACAACAAATGTAGGAAAAATATAACACAACCATAGCATGCATATAACATGGAAGGCACTAATCTTACACCACCGTATGATACCTGACGCTCTATCCATCCACCAAGACATGTGTAACTGGTAGCTCGAATATTCTCCGGCTACATTCTGTCCACGGGAACAATAATGTAACTGGTAGTTCAAACATATCACAGTTATGTTCCATCCATAGGAACAATAATAATAGGGCTGCCATAGTCAAGTCCTCGTATGGGACGTAATAGGTCAACTAAGTATAATAGTCTACTGTGCACAGCATGGCTCCCATAGCCAAGTCCTCCCATAGGACACTTGGTGACAAGCCTGCCATTGGCTAATAGAAAATAATGATCACATATAAGCAATCAGGGTATCTTGTCCAACTGGTATAACTATAGTGCCCGGTCATAGTCAAACCATATATAAATTCTCAAAATCATATAAGAAATGTCAACATATAAAATATTTAAAAAACCTTCCAAAAGTGTAGAAATCTTATCAAATACTAAAGTAGTAGTAAAGTCCTATACTTTACGAAATGTAGTAAGCTAACCATTAGCATAGTAGCGGCAACAATAACACTATCATGAGATATATATATATATATATATATCATTTTATAAATTCTAGTACCCAAATTACAAGTTAAACCCACTATTGTCACCATTTATAAGTTTTCATGTATACATATATTCGTAACTTTCAAGTACGAGTTTAAGTCATTCCTACAAAAACCATGTATGATCCATACATTATAAAAATCGAATTCAGTGTAAATTTCATTAACTGGTTACAGCTTACTATCCGTTTCAGAATAAAGATTGTAGAAATCTAGCTGGTACAGTTACGGACTGGTGGGTTTTTGAAAAATCTTCATTATTAGATAACTAATGGTTCATGTATAACAATGATATCACATTTATGAATTATTATAACCAAAATATAGAATAAACCCATCAATTAATCATTTTATATATGTATAGCAAAATTTATCTGTTACCGTATTCGTCCATGGGGGTTTTAGTGAAATCTTGTGATACTAATACATGCAAGGGGAAATTCTTACAAAAACATCAAATTGAAGTTATAATGAGTATGAATCAAATAAAAGAACCAAGAATGCCTAACCCAAACTCCGTGCATGTCTACAATCAAGAATTTATGCAAAACCCCCAATTTGTACCACATAATAAGTTGAAAATGGGTTTGAGTACTAGTGTTCTCACACGCATGAATTATAAAGTAGAATTGATAAGTTACATTTAGATTATTAATTCTGAACTTTCATGTTTTGAAACCATATTTAAAGGAAAACAACCTGCATGTTCTTATTTTTACTCAAATCAGTACCGAAAGCAATATATCCAGAAACTAAGGAAAACCTACATGCAAGCCTAAAATCTCATATAATCATGGTGTGTTATATGTAATCATCTCATATCTATAATCTGATCATCACCCAAAACCCAAATAGACAAACATGCAAGCAAATCCCATTTTCGGTACTATAAGGCCAAAATATTACATTTACAACTAGTTTTGAAGAAAATAACAAGATATGAAAGGAGGTTCCCACCTTGATAGCCCAGGACAGAAATGAAAACACTAAGATTAGCCCCTTTCATCCACGAAATCATGAAACCATCTCCGATCACAAATCTAGAAGCGAGGAACTTGCGAAATCTAGAGTTTTCGGAAGTGAAACACATAAATTTGAGGTAGAATTGATGTTTGATCTTGAAACCATCATATTCTCTCTCTAAATACCATAGAAGAGCTCTCTAGGTTTGTTGTGTGTAAATGAAATAAAGGAGATGAGAAGAAAATTTAAAAATCCCGAAGTCAATGCTGGTCAATGCCTAAATTATTTTTGAATAAATGTTTCTGGTGCACTGTTTGTAATTTGGTCATAAATTTTTGCTCATAACTCCGATTGAAAAACTATGAACGTGTACGGAGTGAATTAACCTAGGTGTATTATGCTCTGGTATATGCGGAAAACAGTTTTATTAACGTGGCTGAATTTCACCTTAAGAGTCTAACATATTTTAATTCAGAAAGCTTATTAAATCTTGCCTATCATGCATAAGAACATCAACCAATCAATCACAAACAGCTAAGACAAGATATAACGAGGTATCCTTGTAGTGTAGGACGAATCATCAATAAACAATTCCATTATAAAATCATAAGAGGTACATACTCGATTAATCACTAACCGACTAGACGTACAAGCCTTGAGTCACTCAAGAACAACTCTAGAAGTAGCCTCCAGTGCAGCGGCTTCCTCCTCGAATCTCTCAATTAGGAACACAACGTATTACACGCCTCGAACTTGTTCCGATCTCCTTGATAGCCATACACTTCAACAGTAGGCCTGGGATCTTTATTCTTTTGAGTAAAAATAATTAGATTGGCATGAAGTGTTGATTCAAAATCTTAGGTGGTGTGATATGAAAATTGCTCTCTTAAAAATCAAAATTTTGATGTGAAAAGAGCATTAATTGATATGAGATCCTATGAGATAATTTATAGAGAATAAAAAGACTAACTCTTAGTTAAAATAGGAAACATACCAAATTAATATTGTATTTACGATAAAAAATATTGCCCAGAAAATCCTCGCCGGACCAGTTCAAGTTATCGAAAACTAGACTGGTCCACCAATGTGGAAACTGAGAATTAGCAGAAACGCCAGACCTGTCCAATTACAGCTCCTGTACTGGTTTGAAATTCAAAATTCAAATCCTTGAGAATTTAAAAAATAGGACCAGTCCAAGTACACTCACTCTACCGGTCTGAAAAGCAGGGCATGATTTTTCTTTTTGAAAAACATTTTTAAAAGTTTATTTCCAAATAAACATATCACCACCTAAGTGAATTAACCATTTTTACCAAGCTTACCACTATGAACCTTTTGAAATCAAATCTTGATAGCTTGACATTCTTGTAGTCTTCAATTTGAACTTGAACTTTGGTTTCGAAAACTTTACAATAGAAATGGTGTTTTTGTTTAATAGAATAAAGCCAAAACTAATAGACCTTACAAACTCCCCCTTTGTCTATTTGGAAAGAAAACACCATATAACCTATACATACTCAATGACCTAAAACCATAACGACGCGATCCCACATGCAATTACAATTACAAGGAATCATTTGAGCCTAAACAAACAGAGCTAGATACTTGAGACATGCCAACACCTCAATTTTCTAGTGGTTGTATCATAAACCTGAAACACCACAAGCTCACAAAACACCTTGAGAAGCATATGCATAATCAAAGTAAAACAATTTCTTAAAGAGAATCAATTCAAAATATATCAACATCATTATCTCCCCTTGAGACAATTAGCTAATCAATTAACACAAACAACCAAATCTTCTCCCCATTTTTGTAAGGGATAGCCAAACACAAGCACGATTAAATATAACATGGAACGAAAAACTTACATTAGCCAATACAGGAAAATCCAAACACTTAACAAATCTATAATAAGGTTTGACTCAATAAAGACATATTTAAAGCAAAGTAAGCATCAACCTAAACAAAAGTAGAAACTACGAAAAATAACTAGCTAAGTTCTAACTAAGCAACTAGCTAATCTTTGCCATTGTAGTCAGAACTGTCACTCGTGGACCCAATAGGAGAGTCTTCTTCTTCCTTTTCAAAAAGATTTCCCGACACCTTGGACACACCAGCTTCTTCATCAAATGAACCCGCAAAGTCTTCCAACTCAAGATAAGAGCCAATTTAGTGAATTTGACATCCCAATTTGACCTGATTGTGAGTCAACTTCGCTTGGTTGCGTCCAATGCAATCCATTTTCTTCAAAATATGCCGTAACATCCCTTTGACACCTTTTTCTTAGGGTTGCTTGACTGATGGAGTGGAATGAGTGCGTTGGCGAGAGGAGCCTTAAATGATCTTGCTTTTAAAACCAAGTTCTCCTGAAGATTTTATTTTGAGAAACGGATCATCTTCATCACATTTGGGATGAACATAGATAGGAGCTAGGGACAAGAACTTCATCCAAGAAGTGAGATTATGAGTTCCTCTAGAATTACCAACCGAAGATTCAAATTTGAATATAGGAACTTTCCATAAATTTAGGAGAATCTGGGTGATGAGTGAGCCTAACCCAAACCCGATTTTGGATGCTTGATCCTCCTTGTGACAAGTTAGACACTCAACAATTCGAGTGAACAAGACTTCTACTAAATCAATTGAGTGACCCCTACTGACGGCATAGAGAAATGTGGCATCGTGAGGATCTGTCTCCGAATGGTGAGAATTCGGAGATATGCAATAGTGAAAAATGGAGTGAAGAATACGGTAATCGAGCCTAAGGAAACCAGTGGTGACCCAAATAAGACTACCCCAGGTGTGAACATTACCCATTAATTCTGACAATACATCATTCATATTGGGCATTGTGGAAGCAGAGTATGGATATTAAGGATTTTCAACGAGTGGGAGGGAATACAAATCATGAATGGATTGTGCATTTATATGAACATTTATTACATGAACCCATGACACTATCCTATATGACTCATTTAGGGATTGAATAACAACAACCCAAAAATAGAATTCTCGAATCATGAGCAGGTAGCAACCATGATTAACCAGAACAGTTTCCTAATGATGGGAAGTGATCTAATTGTAAAGATTTGGAGGAATGGAGGGATTGGATTAATGTTGACGAAAGGCATCAATATTGAAAATCATTTCACATGTAACAGGGATTTTGGAAATACGCTTGCCAAAAGTGTGAGATTCTTTTTCATAATGGAATCGAGGGAAAAATTGACTCGAAACTAAGTAAGACTCGGCCATGACTTAGATTTTCTCCAGAAGGTCTGAGGATTCGGCAATCTTGCCTTTTCCTTTGCCCTTGGATGGAGGTGGAGGCGATAAGTCACCACCGTGATGTGGGCATTTGATGGGGGGGGGGGGCGGGCTAGTAGGAGATGAATTAGGAGGAGAGTGAGATGATTTTGACCCTTTAGGGTTCTTCTTTAAACCCTTGGTCCTAGCCATGAAAACCAAGAAAAAATAGAGCATGAAAAAAACCAAATCCTAACAACAGAGACATGAAGAGAAAATGGAAGAAGAAAATGCTCTAGAAGGTTAAGAAGAAGAAATCTTACTAATCCTTGAGAAGAACGAAGCTTGATTGAAGGAGAAATATATATGAAATGGAGGAAGACTAGGGTTTCTGAAAGGAGAAGGAATAGATGGATGGTTTCGAAATGTGGAGAGAATGAGGGAAGAAAGGTGGTTCTATGAAAAAAAATTGATTTGGATGCAAAGTTATAATTTTGCCTAGGAGTTATTTGAGCAGTCACAGGCGCCAAACCGGTCCAAGATTTGATAACTTGGACCGGTCCAGGATTCGATAACTTGGACCGGTCCAGAAAGGGAAATTTGCTGGGAAATGGTTGTGCCGAACCAGTACAGCTATTGCTAACTTGGACCAGTTCGACAGTTAAGACTGCCAACACACTTAGATTTCTGCACTGATGCCTACGAATTTTCAACGGTTTGAATAATTATGCAGAGATGAAACACACTTGATTGAGTATCATAATAAAAGATAACATGTTAGCGTATATAAACCAAGTGACAAGGAGTTCACATATAGGTCCTATAGTGCACAAATTTGGGATCAAACAGAAATTATTTGACAACACTTGCATCTAAAAAATGTACACTCAAATGCATAGAAATTTAGAGAGCCTCTAAGACATTATATTTTCAACTATTTCTCCCTCTTGTATTCTCAATTTGTTTTGCCTTTTTTTTATTATTAGCAACCAACAAATTGATGGAGGCTTTCACCTGCCAGCGATACACCATTTTGGGGGTTTCGGTTCTGCTGCCACTATGGTAGCCCTTTTCCATCCCCTTTACATTTTTTTCTCACTTTGTTTGATCTTTTGATCACTCAAATCACCAGCACCATAGGCTCACCAAATTTAACCACAATACTTAGACTCATTCTCTCTAAAATGGATATATATAAGTGTATCAATTTTCATTTAAAGACGAGAACACTTAAAAGTCTAACGCATGTGATTTGTCAAAAATTTTCATGGAGATCGTGTAGTGTAAAGTGAAGGGGAACTCTAAGCATACTCTTATGCGATTGAGTTAACATACTACCAGCTATCAAGATATTAGAATATTATAGATGGTATTTCAACAATGCATAAAAGATAATCCGATCATAAACCATGACAAGTGCACGAAAACTCTTTTTATTTTGAATACCGCATATGAACTTATGGGCAACACAGTATTTTGCAAAACAAATTAAAATGTCATCAAACTAGCAAATGGTATCTAAGCAAGGAGCTGAACTAACCGTTGCTAATCCTACTAGGCTTACTCTACAAGACAAATACTTATAGATTTTCAAAGATTATGAAAAGTGGTGTGATCTAGGGTTTTGTAAGAATGTCTGCAAGCTGATTTTCATAGGAACATATGATAAGGGCACAAATTTTTCTTCGACCAAATCACAAATGAAGTGATATCGAATCTCAATATGTTTGGTCCTAGAATGATGAACGGGATTCTCAAAAATTCGAATGGTGCTAGTATTGTCATAGTAAATAATTATAGTATCTTGTGCTACCCCGTAATCACTCAGCATTTGTCTCAATGTACTCAACCTCGGCAGTGGATAGAGATATGCAATTTTGCTTCTCGCTATGCCAAGAAACAAGAGACGTCCCTATGAAAAATCAACCATCAAACGTGCTTTTTCGATCTTCTACATTCCCTGCCCAATTGGCGTCGGAATACGCAAAAAGACAAGCATTAGTATCAAAATAGTACCGTATGCCATAGCCTAGAGTACCACTCATGTATTTGATAATTCTTATAACAGTTGTGAGATGTGACTCTTTAGGACTAGCTTGAAATCGAGTGCATATACCCACACTAAAGGCAATAGCTGACGACTAGTAGTTAGGTAAAGAAAACTACCTATCATACTACAGAATAAAGTTTGATCAACATTTTTGCTAGTAGTGTCTTTACATAGCCTTGTGCCAACAATCATGGGAGTAGTCGCGTGTTTCACACTTTTCAGACCAAGTTTCTTCACTAGTTCTTTTGCATATTTAGTGTGAGATATATATATCCCATCTTTTTGTTGATGTATTTGAAGACCTAGGAAGAAATTCAGTTCACCAACCATACTCATATGAGATCCACTTTTTATAACATTGGCGAATTCTTGAGTATATTCATCTGTTGTGGATTCGAAGACTATATCATCGACATAGACTTGAGCTACCAAAATTCCTTTATTTTTATATTTAACAAATAGATTTTTATCTATACTACCCATAGTAAACCTTTCCCTAAAAGATAGGAAGTTAATTGCTCATACTAAGCTCTAGGAGGTTGTTTCAAACCATAAAGGGCTTTTCGGAGGTGATAGACATGATCAGGGAATTTAGGATCTTGAAATCCTTTTGAATGCTTAACAAATACTTCCTCTTGTAAGTATCCATTCAAGAATGCACTTTTGACTTCCATTTGATAAAGCTTAAACTTGAGGTGACAAGCTATAGCTAAAAAAAGTCTAATGGACTCTAACCTAGCTACAAGAGCAAAAGTCTTATCAAAATCTATCCTTTCTACTTGTGTGTAACCTTAAGCTACTAACCTCGCCTTATTTCAAGTTATGGAACCATGTTCATCTAACTTATTCTTGAAAATACAACTTGGTTCCATTGACATTCGTATCTTCAGGACGAGGAACTAGCACCCACACTTGATTTTTTTTCAAATTGAAGCAATTCTTCTTGCATAGCCATGATCCAATTTTAATCAAGAAGAGCTTCTTTGACGTTCTTGGGTTTGATTTGAGAAATGTAGCAGTGATTAATTTGGGCATGTGTTTTGACATCGGTAGAAGGATTTCCAATGATTTTGGAGGTGTCGACACATTTTTGGACCTAAGAAAGATATACATCATCATTCGTTGATGAGGTTTCTCCCAAGTGAATTAATTCTAAGTGAGCAGCCAGGGTTGAATCAACAACATCATGAGCTTCGATCTCATGTTTGCTTTCAGTCACACTTTCAGATTCACTTTCGTCACTGGACTCGAACACATCTGTGAATTCTCTTGGAGGGTCATTGAACTTACACATAGCTTTATCATCTACAACAATGTTGATAGATTCAACAATTTTGTGTGTATTTAGATTAAATGCCCGACAAGCTCTACTACTAGGAGCATAGCCTATAAAGATTCCTTCATCACTCTTAGAATCGAATTTCCTTGGATTTTCATGATCGTTAAGGATATAGCATTTACTACCAAAGACACGAAAATAGGCTAAATAGACACCCCAATACGTGACCCCCGCAAGAACCCTAAAAACGAATATCCAAAAAACACGGTTTTGGAGTCCGGGGGCCACCCAAACACCCGAAACTAGTTCGAGGGTTTAGTTGACCCAACAAACCTATTTTTAAAATGGATTACTGCACGACAAAAAAATATGTTGCCCGACAATCTCTTTTATATCGCTCGACAGGTTCACCAAATATAGACCAATAATTTTATGGCAAATTAGTCTGTCAGAAGGGTCACTTCAGCCATGTGTCGTGCGACATATGGCCAAATGTCGTGTGACACTTACCTTCTCTAGAGAAATGTCGCACGACAAACCTTATCTAGCACTATAAATAGACCAATACCCCGAAAGGTTCAAGAGAGCAACTTGACATCTAAAAATTCCATCTTTCTATCTGATTTTCTGGTTTGGTATCAAGTATACTCTAAGATCGTCTGATTTCTAAAGAATTATTGAATGTATTCTCGACACTCGGCGTGTCTCACTTCTGGAATCAAGTTCTTGGAAATATCTGAAGAGGAAAAGTTTATTATCGCTGGAGGTTTCTTTGCTGTATTATATTTTCTCTCTTATTATTATATTTCTCTTTGGGAAGGTAAATAAAGTCTTTTTTAGTATTTAAAATTATATATGTGTGTACTTGTTGTATTTCACATCAGTTTTTCTATCCACATTTTATTTGAATAAACTTATTGTGAAGTTACAAATAGTCTATTGTTTTCAAAACAAAACCCTAGTAAAATCATTTGTAAAAAGAGAAAAGTAAGAATATTATCGATCATGTTTAGTCTTCGCTATAGACTGCGATATAACTGACAAAACTCCCCTCAAAGAGTTCAAAACTCCATATTAAGTTAGTTTCGATAAGGATTCGAACTTTTTTAAAATAATCAAAATAAGAAGACCGATATTGTTATCTAAGGAAACAATACCAGAATGTCTCTTTAAAATTTAAATACATAAACTTGGTCATTTGCACTGTGTAGTACCCCATGTTTTGTTTTTCATGTTGAGCTTCTCTTCAGCCTGGATATGGCTTAATCTCCGTTAGAAAGCGAGCATTGGGTTTTGAGCCTTTGTAGTTGACCTGATGCTTTTAGCATGTCTTGGTAGACATATTAAGTTTGAGGGAGCTATCGTTACGTTATTCGAGTGGATCGGGTTGAAACCGAGGCGATAATCACGTGTTTCGACTTTTCATAATTTATCAGTTTTTGGTCAAGTTTGAGAGGCCATAACTTTTCATCTGATGTCCAAATGACTCTCCATTTGAGGCCACATCTTCATTTCTTTACCCTCTACAATTTTCTTGTTTGGGCCGAGTCAAGATTTAGCCATTTCGAGGTCCGTTTTGGGCTCAGAAAGTTTGGGCCCAAGATTTAGTCAAGATTTACCCTCTACAATTTTCTTTATCAGTTCTTGTTTGGGCCGAGTCAAGATTTAGTCAAGATTGGCCATGATCGATCATGGTCCTCCATAGGAGTTCTAGAATGGTTCAGAATTGATCATGGGGATCAATTCATGATTCACTTGAATGTTGGTTTTGAGTATATTTAACCCGTTTTGAAGCCATTTAACACCCCTACAATCCCATTTTCGAACACACCACATCAAGGGATGTAAGGGAGAGTCTAGAGAGCTATAGAGAGATAAAGACAAGAGATTCTACACATATCTTATCCCTCATCCAAGATTTAAGCCCCAAATCACCTTCTCCTTCACTATTCATCATCTTCTCCATCTTTTTTAACCATTAGAGCTCGAGTTTGGAGCTAGGGCTTGGTGATTAGACTTCCGCACATCATCAACTCGCAGGTTCGGCTTGTCTAAGGTGGGAACACAAGTATTAAACATGTTTCTTAAATTATTACTCGTTGAATTAGGGTCTTGAACTCAAATTAGGGATTTTGATCAAAAGCATATGTTGTTTGCATCTCTTGGGGTTTGGACTAAATAATTCTTAGATTAATGATAGATATTGATAGATTATCACTCCTAAAACGTGATTGATTAAGAGCTATAGATGGTAGATATACGTAGATATGTCGTTACTTGAGGATATTGATTATTTCCCTTGAGATTTGCATCGAAAACCTTTAGAGGGGAACCGTACGTGATGACTTTCGAGTCTAGAACTTTATGTAGAAGACAGTAAAGATTGGTGATGTTAATACAACTTCAATACACCCTAGAAATGTTACTACCTTGGCTTGGTAGGTTTTAGATGGTGGTGGCTCAAAGTACATGTACTTGAATTTGCCATGGATATGCAGGATGAGCTAGAATCATAATAACCAATACTTGGCTTGATAGAATGAGGTGAGTATCGTCCCAAAATACATATATCCTTAGTTTGATACACATAACACGTAATGAGATATATGGCGCTAATAATGGACTAGTTCGCTTTATTATGTGAATAATCATGTGACGATAAACGTATGGAGTATACGAGTGATGAAAACGCTTATAGAAATGATTAACGGTGACATTAATGTTGATAAATGGATAGTGGGCGATTGTATGATTATATATATGATGATTAGCCATAAGTGTGATGTATGATTGATGATGATGACGATATTCATTGTGGGAAATGAATAAATGTGATATTTGTTACTATAATCACACATATGGGCTGGATATGATTGACCGAGCATCCGGTAGCACCCGGTGACTCGAAGAAGAGCCGCCTATTGCCTCCCATGGGTGAAAATCCCTAAACCGTTGTGAACACCCCAATCCACGACTCTCGTGCGAACACTGTTTTTCTTAAAAACAAGCATCTTACATCAAGTGTTGAGTCATCATGCATATAGAAGACCGTTAGGAAAGACTCCAATTCCGGATGCATGAGGAGTCTGATATAACCTTTGGCTCCTAACCGCACGCTCCAGTCGCACGCCCCAGCCGTACGCCCTAGCCGTATGCCCATGCGGCTACCCCCAACCGCACGCTACCAGCCGCACGCTACCAGCCGCACGCCCTGCGGCTACACCCTGCGGTTGGCCTCTTTTGGAGCATTTTTTGGCGGAATTTTTGCTATAAATAGGACCCTTGGGCTCTCATTTGGGGACATCAACACTCACTAGTGTTTTTAGTAAGGCAAAGTTCTGTCAAAATCATTAGAGAGTCTTCTTTTAGAGAATTTCTAGTGAGAGAAAAGTTAGTGAGAGAAAGTTAGTGAGAGAAAGCATTAGAGAGAGAAAGTTCTAGAGAGAAAAGGAGGCAAGAAAGGCAATCAGGCAAGGTTCTCATTTCTTCTTCAGACGCATCAGGTATGTCTTTCTTCCACTCTACTAATTTCAATACTGCATTTAAATATCAGTTTTAATACAGAAAATTAGATAACTTGCAAAGAAGTTCGTTGTTTTCTAAACTAATCCATTCTAAACTTTACCAGAAAATTTAAAATCCGTTTTGACACGTTTTCAAAACAAACAAAAATACAAAAACAATTTCCAAAAGAAAGGAACTACGAGACTCTGATTTCATTATACGAATGAATACGTAGGCGCTCGCAAAGCTCGAGTCTGATTTCAAAATACTATTTTAAACTAAATTTATCTAGAAAGGAATATTCTAAAAACTATCCAAACTACTTGCAAGATATCTAAAATAGGAATTGAATACATGATCCATTAAGAGACCGAAAGGGCGAATTGGGTGCCTAACACCTTCCCAATTCGTAACGTAGTTCCCGAACCCTAGCAAAGTATATTTTAAAACTCTGGTTTCAAACGTATGAAAGGTAGTTCGTTATCGAATTATTCTTCGTACGATCTTCTGTTTGTTTTCTCGTAAAACAAACTGGCGACTCTACAAAACACGTTTTCAAAAGAAAAATCGAGAACGAGGACGCCTCTCGGGTCGCGGGTCCGGATTCTCACAACCGTGCATGGGAAAAATAAAGTCGATGACTCCGTCGGTGGTTGTGATTGCCCACAATAGAGAGCCCACTCTTTGTATTTTGCCTTCCCACAGGACTATGTGTTCTGGGTTCGATGTGTGTCCCCGACAAGCGGAGTAGGTCCCGTGTGCCACTACTTACCCAATGGTGAGTTTCCTAGGAAGTAGTTGGGCTACTAATAGTCATCACCCTGCTAGGGTATCGCCTGGTGTAGTTCCTTCTAGAGTGTTGATGTGGTTTGTATGAGGCGTTCTCCTCCTAAACTATTCGGAGTGTTATTCTCGGAAAAATATCTTGAGGGTTATCTCCGAATGACTTACTTGGAGAACCATGTCCCTGAGCCATTCCCCACTAGGAGGAGACATGGACAAAAGTCTCGGAGCCTTTGGGATATGTTGCTTTGGGCCTAGGCAACTGCGGGGAAAAACTGAGGTACTATACTAGATATATGATATGGATCGATGTGTTGTTGATGTGTATTGCCTTGGACGAGTGTACTTTTGGTAAGAACGATGGAGACACTATCTTAAAGAACATAATATACATAGGAAAGCATTGGCCACTCATAATGTACTAACACATAAAATGGAAAGTATTATTAGCCAATGGCCATAAAAACACGGTATACAAGTGTGAGAACGTGGTTTGTTTGTGAGACGAGCTAGTATTAAAGCCTTGTAGATGGCTATGTATGGAACACATAACGTACTATAATTAAAGAGAAAACAATGGATACTTGGCCAATAGTCACAACGTACGATATAGGTACCGGATAGCCTAGTGTAGCCTTGAGTTACACTTGACGACAAATTCAAGTAGCTTTATATCCACGATTCCCTAGTTGTGTGAGAATCGACGTAGGGTATTCTATGGGAAGTCTAGGGACGGAATAGGTTGATCGAATAGTTAGCTTCTGGGTAATTAGGATAGGATTCCTAGTGGGATTTGCACGCACGAGTTTGTCATTTGCATTGTACTGCATAGTTTTCAAACTATTACATTAATGTAAAACATCTATTTTCTATATTAAACCTATATGGTTCCCACTAAGCCCAGATTTGGCTCATCCCGTTTTCTAAACAGTTTTGCAGGTTAAGCATCGGGGATTGGCGCGTGGTCTACAAGTCTAGTAGCTTCTGATGTCCGATAACTTTTGTAGTCCTTGAACCAAGGACTAGGTTGTATATATCTTTTGTTATGTTAAACTCTTTGTAATTATGTATCGACTTTACAATTATTTTGGGTAATGGACTATAGATTTGTATAAATTGTTTTCATATATGTGGAGTTAGATGTGATTGTAATTGTGAAAGTGTGCTTTGTAAGTCTCACAGGTTTGGTTTTTATTTAACTAAACTCCACATGCCGAGATTTTGTAAAACGCGATTTTTAATGGGACATTTGATTTAAGAAAAGTTTTTAAAAGTTATGAATTTTATATTTTTAACCCACCGTCGCGCATGGCATCCGTGATTAACTGGGTCCCGGAGGTGAAAATATCAGAACGGGATTCGGGGATCACATACTGCATTTTCAAAACCAAAAATATTGGATCATGGAATACAAGGGTTTATTTATCCCATTCCCTACTCCCCAAAATTAGGGTTTCTTATTCGGGAAATACTAGACTGTTTGTAAAAGCATCCAGGTTTTTCAACATAGAATAAACGTATAATGCGACTAGAGACCGAAAGGACGAAATGGGTGCTTCACACCTTCCCAAATCATAATATAGTTTCCGAACCCTATAGAATCCTGATTTCATAGACAACCGTGTAAAGAAAGGCTTATCTATAGCCTTTCCTCTTACACAACTTTTTTGTTTGTTTTCTCGTAAAATGAGCTGGAGACTCTAAACGAACTCTCTTGCATCTAGAAATATGGTAGAGGGACACCCGATATGAATTATCAACACGATTGAAGCAAATAGAACTACAAAATATGTTCTAACGTTTCAGACGTCCAGACACGGGATCGAGACTTGGGACTATTTGTTATTTGTTGAATATTTGCTTTTACTGCTTTCCCTACTTCTTTCCTATGTTAATTAATTGTGAAGAAATCTTTTTTTTTAATAAAACTAGAAGTTTTCTAAAAAACACATAATAAGATAACGATATTTGTAAACCAGATCTTAAAAAACAAAAAAAAATAAAAATTTTCACACATCACTATTCATGCATTGGTTCTACGAGTGTGAAATTACGCTAAACCCTGGGAAGTATTATAAGTGAGTAGGAAGTTGGCTCGCTTAGGCCAACATAAACCGAAAGCATTTACTTTCACTCTCCTTGGCCAAGTACTCCCCCGGGTATATCGAGTGATGAGAACACTCACGTACCCACCCCTGGGGTATATCGCAAGGTCTTGCCAAATAGGAGGGAGCCTAAAGCCTTAACCGTTCATACACTTGCGTTGCATATAAGATTGAGTAAGATAAAACACTTGTCAAACAGCCGTAGGGGATGTACCACCTTACAACTTCTTTTACACCACTCTTCCAAAACCCTGGTTTTTTTCTCAGTGATATTTTTTCTAGTGGTTCTTTTGGCAAAAATTGAGTTACACTATAGTCTTCTTTCATCTCCGCCACGCGGTTTCATTTACAACCCTAATAATGAAAGTCCGGAAGGTTAGGCCCGTCAAGATCATACTGGAAGATTAGAGAGACTAAGCATACCTGCAATGACGGATGGATGTGATAACCAGGAAGTAGAACAAAGCTTAGCCAAAGCATCAACAGTTCAACCAACCCTGACCGAAATGCATCGCTTACTAATGTCCGTCTGTAAGAATCTAGCAAGCATCACTACCAAGCAGCAAAGCACCCAAATATGAATAGAAGAATTGTCAACCGTGCAAACTGCATCGCCGGGGTTTGAGCGACTACCACCGAATCGAGATCCGAATCAAAGGTAGTCATCACAAGTACTCCCCCCTGTCTAAGGAACCAACCTACAGTAAACAGTCCCTATCCCAGCAGGTCCCATTTAACCCGACCCCAATCACCAAATCCAATGGGCCCCAGATTTTGGCCCCACCTATCAGCAATAAGAACCTCCTATCATCTGGCCACAACCCTAAATGTAACTGGGTTTTGAACCCCAATATCAACAATGGCCATAGGTTCCCGCAAGGATTGTCCCGCCATCGACCCCGATAACCCGTCCCAATGAATACCGTGATATAAACTGACTTCAAGCAATCTGTGCAGAATCAGTTATAGCTCGAGAATAACCTGAGGAGGTACTGAAAGTGAGTGAAAAATTAAAGAAGTTGAAAGAACAAATGAGAATCCTATAAAAGAAAATTTCTCTGATAAAAGGGGCAAACAAGATTATAGACATGAATGTCTTCTCTCTCTACCCTGAAGCTAGACTACCCCAAGGATTCAAGCTCCCCTTTATCACCAAGTTTACTAAAACTACTCCCCCAAAGACTCACCTCCAATCCTACATCCGGTCTATGCAAGTGTCTAGTTGTGGAGAACCTGAGTTAGCTTAGACCTTTTACGTAACTCTCATGTGGGCCGCCCTAAGATGGTTTTTTTAATCTGGAGAGACATTATACAACGACCTGGGGAGACATTGTCAAGGAATTCATGACTAAATACGGGTCCAATAATGATTTGGAAATTACCCGTAAGCATTTAGAAATGGCCAAGCATGGGGAAAAGGAATGTTTCAGCGATTTCGTCACATGCTGGAGGGAAATGGCCTCCCAAATGTCCAAACGGCCTGATGAAGAAGAACAGTTGAAAATCATACAGAAGAACTTCACTCCTGCTATTTTAAACTGCATGGGAAAACACATATTCCCGTATTTTAAAGCCCTGTTGAGCATGGGATCACAAGTAGAGGAGGAATTGGTCAAGAAAGTAGAGATCAACACCAAAAAGGCCTCTTATACAGGAAAAAAAGCAGCTAATGAGCCGTTAATCAACTAAGCACGTACCAGTATTAGCAAAACCCATCTCAGCAACAATAAACACCCCCAATGAGTTGGCCTATGCAAGGGGACTCGTCAAACATGGAAGTAAAAAAATGGATGAATTTTTGCACCCTCCCCACTACTCTGGCCAAAAGTCTGGAATTGCTTCGAAATGCCAGCTAATCACCCCACTCAATCCTCGCCCCCATCAAGCTCCCGGCCATGACACATAATGTTGTTTGGCATTTCGTCACCATATCCAGGACCTAATTGAGGCTACAACCATTCTCGCACTCGGTGGGCCCAATGTCACTAGCAACCCCCCTCCTCAACCATGTTCCAGCCATAGGGATTAATGCCTTGACAATGGATGAGGAGGGTTTTGACCCTGTGGGACTCATCCAAGATGATCTAACTTACAAGCCGACTAATGAGAAGAAGTCGCCAGCTTTGCCATTAAAGAAGACCCAAGTTGCTCCAGGCCTTAATCCGATAATCGATCAATGGATGGCAAAGATGAACTTCTTACCCAATCAAGGCTTAGAGAAAACAAACCAAGGGATATCCCAGCCACTTACAATCAAGACCAATCTCAAGAAATCTGGGATCAGATGGACCTAGGATAAGACAAAACAACCATGGAAGTCCCGAGACCCTTGTAAATCAACAGGGAATGAGATAATATGTATGATAGAGACCTCCCCTAAAGCTTTCAGTTGGACAGCAAGAACAAAGCGGCTCGAGACCTCCGAGAAGTCAAACCCAGCATCTCTTTGGATATAACAGATCACCCATTTTAGGAGAGTTTATCAGCCACCACCAGTAGAGGTTTAGAAACAGATCCCCTATAAGGAAATAGGGGATGACCGAGTATTGGAACAGAAAACCCAGGCCCACATCACCATTTGGGACCTCCTAGTTGCCTCTAAACCTCACATGACTGCTTTTATCAAACTTCTAGATGAAGCAATCATACATAGGGGTGTTTTCGGTTTCGGTCGGGGTAGAAAGCAAGGCACCCTAAACTCAAACCAAATATAAAAGTTCAGTTTCGGTTCGGTTCGGTTTCGGTTTCTAAATCTTCGAAACCCAAACTCGAACCAAATTTTTCGGTTCGGTTTCGGTTCGGTTTTATTCGGTTTTTACATATATTTTTTTTAAAATCAATTTAACATAAAAATATAATACTAATAGTAATGTAATAATGATTTATATTCAAATTAAAGTGATTATTTTTTAGAAACAAGGAGCAACATATAAATACCATATTTTCTATTTAATTACAATTTTATTTGTACATTTATAAGAATGAAACACATTAAATAAAATGATGAATTATTTTTCTATCATGTATGTGATAAAAAAATCTTAGCATTATGTAGTTAATTAAATAATAAAGGCGTGCGCTAATGACCATTTTTTAAGATTATCATAATATGCAACTAATAAGAAATATATTCCTATAAAAATGTCATCTTTTTTGTATTATAGTATAATTAACGTGTGCCATTAAAGTATATATTAACATTTATTTTTTCTTATACATAATTCGGTTCGGTTCGGTTTAGTTCGGTTTTAAACTAGCTTACCCCAAACCCGAACCAAACTTTTTGGTTTCGGTTCGGTTTTCTTGTTTTCGGTTTCGGTTTTTTTTCGGTTCGGGGTTTTGCGGATCGGTCCGGATCGGTTCGGTTCGTTCGGTCGGTTTTCGGATTGACTTTAACACCCCTAATCATACAACCAAATTCTACTCCTGAGCAACTGCCAAGCATGATTGGGTCACGTACTGTGAAAAGAAGTTTGTCATTTTTAGATGAACACCTGTCTCCGATCCACTAAGAAAGAAGCATAGCCTAGCACTCCATATTATAGTTCGGACTCAAGGAAAGATTCTGCCACAGGTTCTCATTGACAATGGCTTGACTATAAATGTATACCCCTTGAAGATAGCCAGGTGCTTGGGTATTATGGATGTAGAGCTCTCTCCATCAGCCGTGATAGTTAGAGTTTATGACAACACCAAAAGGGCCGTTCTGGGTTCTTTAAGGCTTGATCTCTTAGTTGGTCCAGGAAGCTTCCAAGCTGATTTTTCAATCATAGATATCCCCTCCAGTTTTAACCTTCTACTAGGAAGAGCTTGGCTACATGACATAAGAGTACTTCCCTCCTTTCTATATTAGAAAATCAAAATACCTTTCGAAGGCAAAGTAATCACCATCTAAAGAGATCCTAAATGGACTTTGGCAAATCTATAATTACCCGTCCTAGGGATTGGTAGCCAGAGCATACATATGGTAGTACATCAGCTTAACACCCAATCAAAATTATTGACAGAACCGTCCCTACCGATGATAGTACATTAACTCAACACCCAATCAAAATTGTTGACAAAACCGTCCCTACCGATGGGAGTACATGATAAACACCCAAAAATGCCATATTTTATATCCCAAAAGCTTCTTGGTAGTCTGTTATTATTTCCTAAACTGTGCTAATATCATCTTTTTTTTTCTTTATAAGTGAAAAGTGAAAATAGTGCAATTTTATGCCAAATTTAACTAACAATGCAGTAAAGATGTGTCAAAAAGCAATGGAAATTGTTCCGGTGGTTAGGCAGGCTTAAAATTGATGATTGATCATGTTCTAAGAGGTGTGGAAGTCCAAATCCAAGAAGAAGTGCATTAATATTTAAGTGCGCGAAAAATCTACTTTTGATCATTTAGGTGACAGTTCGGCATTTTGATCATAACTTTGCGGTCAGAGCTCAGAATTTTGTGTGCTATATATGGTTGGAAAGAAGATTCAAAGGGATACAACTTTCGTGTTTTGACGATCTTCAGATTCTAGCATCTTGATGGTGAAAAAAGGCCCCAAACCTACTGCCTGCGCACAGCCGCGGAAATGAGTAGTTTTATTTCTCTCTTACGGGCCCTCTCCCAAACCACTTATCTCATTATCCATTATGTAAGATTACATAAACATTCTCCAGCAGCCCATGTTTTTAATCATCCCATCAACCAAGCCCATTATCTCTTTTACCTTATCAAGCACTTTCCATTCCTAAAATTAATTGTCTTGCTCTCCACTCCATCTAAATTAATTCCTTTTCTAAACCTTCCATTTTTCTCCCTTTAAACCCTAATTCTTACACCTATAAATAAACGCCCTTAGCCCCTATTCTAGACACACAACCACAAGAGAGAAATAAACTTGTGAAGATAGAGTGAGAAAGGAGTCGCGCACACCATCGCCGGAAGAATCATTCAACCGGAGTTCTAAATTTCAAGGAGAGTTTTATTTATTCCAATTTTCATTATTATTTTGTAAGTTCCTCTTTGATATTGAGATTAATATTTTAATTGAGCAATGAAAATTTATTTAATAACATTCTTGTGTTCAATATTTATGATGGAAGGCTAATCTCCTTTCAAGGGGAGAGATGAAACCCCAATATTTAATTTAACTTATATTATTGCATGTAGTACCCATGTGCTTAATTTATAAAAAATTCTTTTGATTGACCTCCAAAAGTGGCAATCCAATTTAGTGTGATTATTGATTTAAGAAACAAACTACACACCATAGAATTTTCTTGAGTTGATTTTAATCCCTAAATTCTCTTCTAAACTTTAATTGTTAATATGGATGGGTGTTGAACCTTTGTGTTTTTCTTAAGTGGCGATTCATTGGAAGCTTACTTTAATCCATGTTATTATTTTTATGAAAGAAGAAAATTGGATTTTACAAAAGATTTAAGATAAAAATTGGTTTTAAGGTTATATTTTGAAATTACTAGTTTACTTGAATATTAAGATCATGCTACATACCATAGGTGATTCCTAAGTGTTTAAGTAAATTAGAATTTCTATTTTATCTTGGGTATATACATGTGGTTAGGGGTGTTCAAAAACCGAACCGGACCGATAAACCGAATAAACCGAACCAAAAAATAGACCGATTTGGACCGGACCATTTAAATTCGGTCCGGTCCGGTCCAAATTTTAGAGGACCGAAATGGTTCGGTCCGGTCTTCGGTCTTACATTTTAATACCCCGGTCGGACCGGACCGGACCGGAATTAATATATATATATATTTAAATATATATTATTAATATTATATATTAATATTCAAAATTCAACCCTAAAATTAATACCTCAGTTAGTAACTCAATCCCCCTCACAGACGCACTCACGCCGCTCTCTTCTCCCTCTCCCTCACGGCCTCACCTGTCTCCTTCTCCCTCATTCGTCTCCCTCAGACCTTCTCAGACATTCACTGAACATCTCACTCTCTCTCTCTTTCCATAACCATGGCCGATCCCACACTAACTCCTCCCGCCGATCCCGCTTTCGCTTCGCCCACAGATCCCTCTCTCGTTTCTCCCGCAGATCCCTTTGATCCCACTCCCACCTCAACAATCACCGGTATTTTCCCTCTTTTCTCTCTCTCTTTTCTTTTAATTTTTCCGATTTGGATTTATCGATTTGAATGTTTCGATTTCATTGAGTGATTTTTATTCTTTTGCTTTGTATTCTTTTGCTTTTTGTTGGATCTTAGAAACTTTGATGTGCTTTAATATGTGTGTATATATATATCTGGCCAGTAATAATATATATATATATATGTGTGTGTGATTGATTTATATATTATTTGTATGTGGATATTTGTTTAGTTATTGTGATTACACGCTAGATTTGCTCGAGTGATTGATTAATTGATTGCTCACTTTGGATTTGGTTGTAGATTGATGCATATATACCTTCTCTCTCTCTTTTCTTTGGAACAGCCGAAGATAAAAAACAAAATGGACTATTTAATGGAGGTTTTTTTTTATAAGAAACAATTTAAAATCAAATCAAAAACAAAATAGATGATTAAAGTTAACACAAAATGAAGTTCAACGGTTGTAATTTTTTCCAATAACAAAAACAGATTTATCATTAAACTTTTTTTTTCTTGTATTCGTTTGCCCTTTCATTAATTAAAAAAAAGGAGAGAAAAACATGTGGGTTTTACTCTATTAATTGTATTCGTTTGCCCCTTCAGTGATCTGTAAGTGACTAAGTTCCCATTTCACTTTTTTCCCCTTCATTAATTAATTCCTTTATTTTACTTATTTGGGTTATGCTTGTCATCTTTGTTCAATTCAAATAAACCCCAAATTTGAGGTATTATTACTATTACTATCTGTTTGTGTGTGTTTTTCTTATTAATTAGTTTACTATCCGTTTGGGTTATGCTTCTCATCTTCGAGATGCTTTAGATGAAGTGGAACAACTCGAAAATATTGAATCGGGTAATTTTTTTAATATATTTTTGTTACATTGTAATTCTAACTTTTTTATTAGTTCATATGTCAATTTATAATATTTATTTGTCTTAAATTTCAGAATTGGAAAATATGAAGATTTGAAGATTGTTTGAAGGTGGTTTGAGTATTTGACACTTTGTATGGAACTATGGAATTATGGAAGTACTTTGTAATTTTATTAAGTATGGATTTGTAGTAAGGACTTTGTAATTAAATATGGACTTTGTATTTTTATGTAGCATGGACTTTGTAGTAACTAGTAAGTATGGACTAGTCTAAGTTCTATTTGTATTTTCCAACTTTGTTCTTATGGCCAAACTTAGTTTTTTATTGCTGTAGTAATGCTGTTTTTTATTGTTGTAGACTTGTAGTAAATTAGTAATGCTGTTTTTTAGTAATTTGTAGTAATGCTGTTTTTTAGTAATGGATTTGTAGTAATGCTGTTTTTTATTGCTGCTGACTGCAGTTGCTGCGTATTAGGTGCTGTTTTTCATGCAGTTGCTGCGTATTAGTGCTGTTTTTCATGCAGTTGATGTGTATTAGTGCTGCGAAAAAAATTCCATATAAATTTGTTTTTACCGCTGCAAAAAAAAAGAGTCTATATAAACTATTTTTGTTGTTTTTTTGAAGCTATCTTTGTGCAGAAAATAAAGTTTAAAATTCATATTATTGTTGCACAAATTTTATTTTTTTTGATCATAATACAACTCTTGGCCCAAAAAAAACCCCAGACCGAATGGACCGACCGGAACCGGACCGAACTGGTCCGGTCCGGTCTGGTCCGGTCTTAACAATCATTTCGGTCCGGTCCGGTCTTTGAATTTTTAGGACCGAAATGTCCGGTCCGGTCAACCGGACCGTGCACACCCCTACATGTGGTAATGAAATAGTTAAATTAAAGTAATTGGTGGTGGATTCTTAACCCTTGATTTCTTTCAATATTTGATTAATCTCTCTTGTGAATTGCTAATTAGTTATTCTATAATTTTAATTTTAATAATAAAAAAAAAATAAAAGAAAAATACTTTCCAAAATCAAAATTAGTTTTAATTTGGCAATCTTAAGTTTTTTTCTATAATTTTCAATTCCTTCCCCCGAGATTTGGATTGACCCCTTATTTTTTACTTTACTACGCTTAATTAGATTTTTGCAGATAAGGGTTTTTGTTTGCAGTCTTGATACGACTAGAGACGCGCAACAAAATGGCGCCGTTGCCGAATTGGTGAAGAAGGAAATAATTGAAGATTTGTAGAGCTTAAAAATTATCTTTGTAATAGATTAGGAAACTTTCTTTATTTTTATTTTTATTTTCCTTTTTAATTTTAGGAAACTTTTTTTTAGGTAGTTTATTTCTTCTTTTTTTTGGATTGTAATTGGATATTGGACTTTTTAAATTATAATTTTATCTGGGGAGTCCCAGATTAAGGTTAAACAGGTGCAAGCATTTAGGGAAACTGAACAAACAGAGATTACAGCTTTTAAGGAAACCAAAGACCGGATTTGAAGACTTTTTGTTTGGGTTAGTAGGATTCTTGGGGACGACTGAAATTTAGGAGAAATCCCCCCCCCCCTGATTGACTCAACTTCGTCATCACCCTAGAGGTAAATTTTCTAATCACTCGTGCCTCTCCTGTTAGCGAGTTCAATTCTTGCGTTCTCCAACTTGCTTACGTGCTTACTTTCCCGCATTCTTCATATTGTGCTAAAATTGAACCTAAGGCCTATACCCGGTCATTGAAACGAGTTGGGATTTTATCACCCACTCAATCACTTCCAATTGCTTGTTAACCCTAAGCCGTCACTTAATAAAATCAATCAATTAGCAAGCCAATTAGGGATTGGTGTTAATAGGACCTCTTTGAAAGAAGAATGTGTTGGTCACTCCAGTGAGTATCTATCAAATCAACAATGTCTAGAAAAGTTCTGGCACAAGACCCGAAGATGTCTAAGGAGGCAGGGATTTAAGTGGCCTCAGCCCTCCTCGTCTTTCCTGGGAACTCACCTGGTTGTTGATTTTTATAGCCTTAACTGGTAAGCTAGCAGTTATATCTGGAAAAGATAGGAGCGCAATTTTATTTTTTTCAGGCGCATTAAGATATCGTGTTTTAAGCGCCCGCGAATAATTAAAATTGGACTACCCTTTCACACAAGCAAAGAAATCAAAACATTATGTGCTAGATGTTGTTGTGTTAGGAAATCTGTGTGTGCTTCTGGAGTAATTGTGAGTCCTCATTTTCCCCAATCGCTTATCCCTGCCACCCTTTGTTTTAGAGTCTCTTTCTTCACCCCCCATATTATCTTTTATCCATCTAGGCATGGCGGGTGAGAGACCTATGAGAGATTATGTTGCTTGCTCTATCTGTTTCAGTTACTATCATACAACACAAGCATGTCCAGCCTCATTTTCACAATGTGAGCAACTAATGGCTTATACAAGTTCCGTTGATCCCTATTGGCAGCCAACTTCTGAACCATATTATCAATCATACACTCATGAGTTGTCAAATCAACCAGACTTCTACTGGAATCAAGATCAACCACCAGCATACCAAAACCATCAAGTCATGGAGCTTCCCAATCTTTCACCACAATCTTGGGCATACCAGGCTCAGTGTCCCACTACTTCCTCTGTTTACTCCTCTCTATATGAGACCACTTATGAGATAGTGCCTCAAACTCCTTCTATTAACCCACCACCACCATACAAGCCATCCCTAGAGGAGACGTTGACCAAGTATCTCAATAGGCAAGAAGAGTCCACCCAACTAGGCACCGACACTTCTTATGACTATTCATATTCATTAAGTGCTAGTCAATAATTTTTCACTGAACCTCCATTCATTAATCCCCATCAGCAACAAGGATCATCTCTTGAAGGACACTTGCTTCAATTCATAAGTCGATGTGAAGCCACCACACAATCATTGCAAATCATGCAAAAACAACAAAAAATATGGAAAAAGTATGAAACGAGGTTATTATTTTCAAAATCCAGGCATTGAAAATGCCATTCTTGATAGCATCGAGTCAAACTATGAGGACGGTTCCCTTTTTTATCCAAAGCCATTGGTTGACTTTCCCATCGATCCCTTACAGGTGGACACCTGTGAACCTCAAGAAGTTGACCCTAGTGTTGTCTTTCCTCAAGATAGCCTAGTGCTCGATCAAAGTGACCAAATGGACCCTATTTCTCCATTCCAGCCAGCGAAAATAGTTGACCTCTTTGTTGACTCATCTGAGATGCCTTTAGTAGTTGATCCTAGTGAAATTCAAGAACCAGAAATTAGGGGGCCCATTCAGTCCAACAATGATATTAAATTGTCCAATGATGTTGATGTTTTACTTGATCATGTTGCCAACAAAGCCCAAGTAGACCACCTTCTACTTGATGATTCCAAGTCTAATGATGATCTTAACCTCGTGAGTCAAAAGAAAAGCAACCAGTCCAAATGTCATAATGAGGAACCATTACCACGTGTTTCCCTGTCCATAGTGCCTTGTTTTCGAAATATTTGTGTGGGTCAAATCAATTATGTTGATCTCGATCTGGTAGTTGAGACTTACCCTAAATGCACTTTACTTACCACAGTCTCACGTGATGCTCATAGGTCATTAGAATATGCCAATGTCTTTACCGGAGATGATTCACCTATAACATGTTTAGTTGTTCCGCTGAATGACACCCTCACATTTGATCCATGGCCTCCACCATTCAAGTGATCCCTTGTGTCACCTTATCCAAGCCATAATGATTGTTCGTATAGCATTGAGATGTTTCCTGCTGGTATTGAGGCATTCCCTGAGTCTAGAATAGGCCATGCACCATTAATTATTGATTTTTGTGCAACATTCGATTCTAACCATGAGTCTAATCTTAGCCATGACCTTGTGGTTGCCATTTCTGCTGACCAACCACCAGACATATGGTTTGGTCTTTCCCATTATTTGGTTACATATCACTTGTTAGTGTTATCAGTTATAGCCCATATTCATTGGGTTGATCCATAACTATTTCGATTGCTAATATTTGGGAAGCATGCTTCATTTTGTTTGGGATTGTGCTGTAATTAAACATTAATCATAATGTGCCCCATTTTGTCTGGCTGAAGACAGTAAACTTAGCGCTTTTGGGAGGCAACCCAATTGTTTCAAGATACCCAAATTCTGTTTAGGGGTGGTCTTCATCCCCTGTCTTAGTTTGTTTCTAAGTACATGTCTTTTTATGTCCGATACTTTTATTATTATAGACTTGTACATTGCTTCTGATATATCCAGGTTATACTTAGCATATTTTACGTCCTCTTCCTGGTAATTTATCGGTATATTTTGATTGAGCAGTCGTCGAAGGTAATTCCTTTTTTCTCTTCTACTTGTATTTTCATCAACATCGAGGATGATGTTCCTTCTGTTTGGGGGTAGGAATTTTATCAAAATCATACCGAGATTATTTTCAGAAACAAAATGTTTTTCAGAAAAATGGGTAAATTTTAAAATCAAAGCAGTGTAGTACCTTATCCATGAAGAGACCGATTACTAAGCTCATACGAAGATTATGCTTGCTAATACTAGTTGAGTTAAACAATACTATATAAGTCATATTGTGCCATGAACTCTTAAAACAAAGCACATTCTATACACAAGCTGCATCATGATATTCTTAGTAGAAGAGAGAGATATTCTCTAGTGACCCTGACAGAATAATCGTGGAGACTAAAAACCCTGTGAGTTTTAGAGCCTTTCACCTTTTAGAGAGTTATACGCTAGCTCCGGGGCACAAGATGCCTCAACTTTTCTTGGATACCGTATTAACTCGTTGTAAGGTCTCATTATTCTTCATTTTGGTCAACCACTGAGAATGACATTTCTTTCGAGTTATAAGAGACACAAGCCTTGTAGTTTGTCCTGCATAATAAACCTTAGGGATGATAATAGGCCCTCATCATTTTTCATCAATCAATCCATCCACCCATTTCCATACACACTTACTTATGAGAAGAAAATGGTTAAAATGTTAAAGATAAAAGACCTCTACATTAATTGTGCTATTTTGAAGAAATATTGCCAACAAAAAAATTGAAAAAAAATATGAAAAAAAACAAAAAAGAAGAATATATATATATATATATTTGCAGCACAAGAGGCGAATATTATATAGTTATGACCATCTTCTCAGAAAAACCCTTCATCCATTTATCACCTCCATCATTATGTATTCCATTTCATCCGTAAAAGACCCATTTAACCTTTGGTGTAGGATAGATGAGAAGGCGCTGTGGTGAATACACTCGACATTCTCACTTAGTGGTTGGCATTCATTTCATGAGATCTATTCTCTTTCATTGTCCGCCTTTCATATGTGTATGTGAGATGTTTGAACTTGATTACACCTACTCTTTTTCCTCACATACAAGAGTGAATTGTTAGCTAGCCCAGTTTCAGAGTTATTCATTTCAGAGAGTTATATCCTGAGAGATTTGAAGTCAAAGCTTACTTTCTAGTCGGTGATCTAGGAGGCTCACTTGGATACATTGGTTATTACGATGCAAGCTATTCACACATACACGCTGAGTCATAGAAGGATTGTGCCTTGGTACTGTTAGACTTATATACTTTGATTAGCTTGCATATAGGTTGTGTAGTGTTCTCTGAGATAAAATAAGGGAAGCATTACTAAAGCCGCTTTTTGAAAAAAATTAAAAAATTGAAGTTTAAGGGTATCCTCACTGTAACCCTTATTGATCTTTCCATATTTGCTTAAGGACTAGCAAAAGGTTGTTTGGGGTGGTGTGATAAACACCCAAAAATGCCATATTTTATATCCCAAAAGCTTCTTGGTAGTCCGTTATTATTGCCTAAACTGTGTTAATATCATCTTTTGTTTGCTTTATAAGTGAAAAGTGAAAATAGTGCAATTTTGTGACAAATTTAACTAACAATGCAGCAAAGATGTGTCAAAAAGCAATGGAAATTGTTCCGGTGGTTAGGCAAGCTTAAAATTGATGATTGATCATGTTCTAAGAGGTGTGGAAGTCCAAATCCCAGAAGAAGTGCATTAATAGTTAAGGGCGCGAAAAATCTACTTTTGATCATTTAGGTGACAGTTCGGCATTTTGATCATAACTTTGCGGTCAGAGCTCAGAATTTTGTGTACTATATATGGTTGGAAAAGAAGATTCAAAGGATACAACTTTCGTGTTTTGACGATCTTCAATTCTAGCATCTTGATGGTGAAAAAGGCCCCAAACCTACTGCCTGCGCACAGCCGCGGAAATGAGTAGTTTTATTTCTCTCTTACGGGCCCTCTCCCAAACCACTTATCTCATTATCCATTTATGTAAGTATTACATAAACATTTACATCAGCAGCCAGTTTTATGAATCATCCCATCAACCAAGCCCATTATCTCTTTACCTTAGCAAGCACTTTCCATTCCTAAAATTATTGTCTTGCTCTCCACTCCATCTAAATTAATTCCTTTTTTTAAACCTTCCATTTTTCTCCCTTTAAACCCTAATTCTTACACCTATAAATAAAGGCCCTTAGCTCCTATTCTAGACACACAACCACAAGAGAGAAATAAACTTGTGAAGATAGAATGAGAGAGGAGTCGCGCACACCACAGCCGGAGGAATCATTCAACCGGAGTTCTAAATTTCAAGGAGAGTTTTATTTATTCCAATTTTCATTATTATTTTGTAAGTTTTTCTTTGATATTGAGATTAATATTTTAATTGAGCAATGAAAATTTATTTAATATCATTTTTGTGTTCAATATTTATGATGGAAGGCTAATTTCCTTTCAAGGGGAGAGATGAAACCCCAATATTTAATTTAACTTATATTATTGCATGTAGTACTCATGTGCTTAATTTAATAAAAAATTCTTTTGATTGACCTCCAAAAGAGGCAATCCAATTTAGTGTGATTATTAATTTAAGAAACAAACTACACATCGTCGAATTTTCTTGAGTTGATTTTAATCACTAAATTCTCTTCTAAACTTTAATTGTTAATATGGATGGGTGTTGAACCTTTGTATTTTCCTTAGGTGACGATTCATTGGATGCTTACTTTAATCCATGTTATTATTTTTATGAAAGAAGAAAATTGGATTTTACAAAAGATTTAAGATAAAAATGGTGAAGTTATATCTTGAAATTACTAGTTTACTTGAATATTAAATCATGCTACATACCATAGGTGACTCCTAAGTGTTTAAGTAAATTAAATTTCTATTTATCTGGGTATATACATGTGGTAATGAAATAGTTAAATTAAAGTAATTGGTGGTGAATTCTTAACCCTTGATTTCTCTCAATATTGAATTAATCTCTCTTGTGAATTGCTAATTAGTTATTCTTTAATTTTAATTTTAATAATAAAAAAAAGAAAAGAAAAATACTTTCCAAAATCAAAATTAGTTTTAATTTGGCAATCTTAAGTTTTTTTCTATAATTTTCAATTCCTTCCCCTGAGATTTGGATTGACCCCTTATATTCTACTTTACTACGCTTAATTAGATTTTTGCAGATAAGGGTTTTTGTTTGCAGTCTTTATACGACTAGAGACGCGCAACAATACATCAGCTCAATAGCTCAATTAATATCATTGACAAAACGTCCCCAGCCAGAGGGAGTACAGCAAAACGAAGTCACAGTACAGCACAGGGCATATCCTAAATAAGTCAAGAAATCATCCATCCTTCCCAAGAAGAGATAAACTGCACATCACTTGTAATTCATGCGAGTACCACAAAATGATGTGTTCTTATTGTCGACCTGGTTTTTTTGCTTCACAAAGAACCCAGGTCGAGAGGGTCTATGAACACCTCATTTTGCGACCCTCGCAAGAATTTTGAACTCTAACAAAATGCACACACATGCATGCACAAGAATTCCTAGATGAATACATACCATATACATGTGATAATGGTCAAAGAAGAAAGCCGAAAGGACACCAAGATAAGAAGTTACGAGAATTACCGGAAGCCGCCGGAACCAAAAATCGTCAAAACTCCTGAAAACTTGTTAAAGGAAAGTTCCCATTTCTGATCATCTTCAAAATTTTGAGGATATTATACATTGCCACAAGGAGAAACATACTAAAAAATCAGCTAAATCTGACAGCCGGATCTCCAGGAATTAAAAAAACTGAGAGTTTACTTCGAGTTATCAAAAAATGACCTTACTGAAGTCCAAATGAGCTCAAATTTGGTCAGTAGATAGGGTATATAATGGGGAACAACATATTAAAAAATCAGATCAATCCGATAATCCATATGCCAAAAATTAAAAAAAAATCACATACCGACACAAGCCCCCAGGGGTGTGCCCCCACGACACACAAATGTGTGTGTCGTGAGGACACACTCATTAGAGGGTGTGTCCTCACGCCATATACCTGTGTGTGTCATGGGGACACAAACCTTTGGGGCCTGTGTCCGTGCACAAACCCATCCGAGCCAGTATTTCATTTTTTCTCGTTTTCATACTTCCCGACCTCCAAAAATCATTAAATTTTTTAAAGATCTAAAAAATGTTACTCGGAATAACATATTAAAATATCAGATCGATCCAACGGTCGAATTTTCAGGGATTCAAAAAACTGAGAATTCGGCTTGGAAAATCAAACAGAGGCCTTTCCGATGTTCAAAAATTCTGAAATTTGGACAGTAAGAAGGTTTTAATAATAATAATAATAATAATAATAATAACAATGATGATGATGATGATGATGATTGATGGGATTAAATATTGATTTTTACCATTGGCCTACAAAGGTAATTCAATAATTTTACCCCCCGGTAAAATCCTACATTTACCTCCGGTAAAATCTCACTTTTACCTCCACTCAAATTCCACTCACCTCCATTAACTTCCACTCAAATTCTACTTACATCCACTCACCTTTGTAAAATTATCTTTTACTCCTCATCTTCATCAAATTTACTTTTTACCATTCTAAATTTTACCTATAAATACCTCCCCTTATTCATTTCATCCAAGACAACCAACAAAAAACACCAAAATATACACCAAAAAATCCATCCATCTCATCCAAGAGATAAAAAACCATTGGCAATACAAATACAAGCCAATTTAAGAAAAAAGAAAGGGCTTATACTCTCTCTTTCATACCCAAAAAAATACCAACAACCCTTATACACTTTCTCTCCTATATATTTATTCATCTTCTTGAAATATTTGTAATCCTAATTCTATACTTATAAATAAATTAAGGAAATTATAGAGAGAGATTTGTAATCCTAATCTATACTTATAAATAGAATTAAGGAAATTATTGAGAGAGATTGGTAACTTGTGTTATCATCCAAATTGATTGCCTTTGAGCTAATACAAAGCAAGCACACACGAAAGGAGGACGTACTGCCGAACTAGCATAAGCGCTACCGGGGGAACCTACCTTAAAAAAATGTCACGTGTTCATCACTGCGCCGCATTTATTTTTTATTTACCGATATTCACTTATTGATTAGTTAATTATCTATTTCTAGATTTTGACACCATCAATTGGCGCCGTCTGTGGGAACGATAAGCTCTCTAAAACTCTCGTTCTTTAGAAATTACGAGTGAATTTTCGGTGAAAAACTCTAAATCCCGCGGGCTTATGTAGCTCAATATTCTCGAGAGCATAACGTTTTCCTCAAAACTCCAAATTATGTGATTCTGGAGTCCATTTTGGAGAAAATGTAAAGAGCTACAACTTTCCAGTTCAAGCCTTTTGCAAATTTGGCCATCTAGGGGTTCAAAACTTCGATACAACTTTCTAAAACAAAAACAGCAAAAATTCCGCTGGCCTAAAGTGGCTTAATATTCTCGGGTGCATAACTTTTTGCTCAAAACTCCAAATTATGCGATTCTAGAGTCCATTTTGGAGAAAATTTGAAGAGCTACAACTTCTCAGTTCAAACGTCTTTCAAATTCATCTATCTCGGGGTTCAAAACTTCGATAGAAACTTTCTGGAATGAAAAAGGTGAAAATCTAGTGGGCCTACGGTGACTCAATATTATCAGGCGTATAACTTTGTACTCAAAACTTCAAATCATGTGATTCTGGAGTCCATGTTAGAGAAAATTTCAAAAGCTACAACTTTTCAGTTCAACATTTTTTCAAATTTGGCCTTCTCGAGGTCCAAATCAGGGATACAAAGTTGCTGCAACAAAAAATGCGAAAATCCTGCAGGTCTACACTAGCTCAATATTTACGGGCGATAATCATTCAAAAATCCGGTTACCCAAAGGGATAAAACCCAAAAGAAGAGAATTGACAAGCTTCCAAAAAATTACAATTGAATGTAATTTTCATCAAGTGCGTCCGACAAACCACAAAAAAGAAATTAAAGATATTTTCAGTGGATATCAAACTTCCACAAAGTTGAAAGTGATTTTGAAGACTGTCAGACAACCGCAGGACCACCTCAGCCTAAAGAGATCTGGCTGAGAATGGTCATCTACTGCTGCACCACTGGTTCAGAGACCAAAATTTTGACGTTTCCTGGTAATAAATGAGAAAATTGTCAGAATTTGCCTAAGTCAAAAGGGGGCATGACTCTACTCAGAACTTAGCCAAAAAGAACAAATTTTTCTTTTAAGAAACCAAGGAATTAAATGAGAAAATTGTCAGAATTTGCCTAAGTCAGAAGGGAGAATGACTCTACTCAAGACTTAGCCAAAAAGAACAAATTTTCCTTTTAAGAAACCAAGGACTTAAATGAGAAAATTGTCAGAATTTGCCTAAGTCAGAAGGGGGTATGACTCTACTCAGAACTTAGCCAAAAAGAACAAATTTTCCTTTTAAAAAACCAAGGATTTCGAAAAAAAAATTTCTATGACCATATAGAAGGGCCATGCTTTAAACAATCACAAATAGAACATCTCCGGAACGTTTGTACAAAGCCCTCACTAGAGGTGCACATTATCTATTCACTCAAAAAAGGCTGAAGAATCTAAAGATCATCAGCACCAAAATTCAAAAAGTACTGAAATCAGAAGAAGAATAATAAAAAAAATCACGTCCTATATCCCCTAAAGCTATCCAGTCAGGGCTCGTTGGTTCGGCAAACTCCGCAATAAAACCATCGTGCGAAGATTGAGATAAAAGACCGTCCGAGACAGCATGGTGATAGGCGTCCAAGGTAGCCTGGTGAAATGCGTTTGAGGCAGCCTGGTAATAGGACGGATTTAAAAATTACGGCAAATCCACTTTAGTCGGAAGAGCCCCATTTTCTATAAGATTCGTGGTAGTCGAAAGGATATCTTGTACACCCTCTTCTGACATAAGGAGCCTTAAAAAACTTCCGAGAACAGGTTCTGAAAGATTCACGGCAGTAGGAATAACATCAAGCATGTTATTTTCTGCCGATGAAGGGAACCTCGAGGAACCTCCAGGAGGAACAAAGGAGCATAACGGGTTAACGCAGGAAGACCCCCTTCTAACCGAGCCTCTAATGCCGTCACCCGTGCTTGTAACTCATCCACCTTCTGTTCAAGAGAAGCAAGGAGAGTAGTACAACCTCTAATGGGATTCTCGATTCTCGCCGTGGCTTCAAGAAGATATGAAATAAGAGTCTCAAGATGTTGATCTTCGTGGACATCTTGCAAAAAAGATGCAACGTTCCTCACCCTAAAAATAGTGAAGATTGTGTGATAATCCTGACAATCAATCACATTTGAAATTTTTTTAGCATATTTGCA
The DNA here is from genome assembly GCA_021464415.1 of Lonicera japonica. Taxonomy (NCBI): domain Eukaryota; kingdom Viridiplantae; phylum Streptophyta; class Magnoliopsida; order Dipsacales; family Caprifoliaceae; genus Lonicera; species Lonicera japonica. The sequence continues at coordinate 65,550,966 of CM038464.1, forward strand.
AGATAGAGGACATCTCTTGTGGCTATAAGCACAAGCTACACATGGATGACCTGTAAAACGGTGAGTGTTCGACATTGTTTTGGTTTACTTTTATAAAACAAAAGAGAAAAATGGCGTTAGAAGAAATGGATGGTGATGGAAGAAATGGATTGGGTGGCGCAATTTAAATAACGCGCTTTGATAGAGCCCAAGTGCAGGCACGCCAAGTTATAGTATAGTCTCGGAAGTCCGAGTGTCGAACCACAGGGATAGTCGAAAAGGAATGGAATAGATTACGAATTAAATGGTTTTCTGATTTTGTAAGTTGGATTTGTTGTGAAACAACGGAAATGTAAAACGGTTTGAAAATTAATAAGAAAGCGCTAAGGTAAATGGAGGCTAATTACGATTTAAGAGACGGTATTCACTAGCTCATACAAAAGATTCAACACAAGGTTTCTCGAGATATGGGAATGTTGGTGTATCTCTCCATAGCAAAGGATGCGACGCTAGGCGACTCATCCCGGAGTGAAGCTATATCAAAAAAGATACAAACGACATTCCACCAAAAACAAGGTTATCATTCCTACCTCTTAGCTATGGGTGTGAAGCAAGGCAACCCTTTCCCGATGAAGCTAATCCGAGATAGATAAAACTCATCAGAAAAAAATTTACATACAGCAAGTGTATGAAATCTCATGATTTAAAGAATGAAAATTAGAAAGTGAATCCTACAATGAAACGGAAGAAGTTTATGGGATAAATTTGTCATCTCATCATTTATCACTTATGGTAGAAAATAAAGAGTCTAAGTATCACATAAAGTGTAAGAAGCACTCAAGATATCAATAAATGAATCAAAGATAAGTTAAACAAATTTATAATCCATCTATGGAGTTTTATGAACTATTTATAATCTCTACAAAAAGGACAAAAACTCCATGAATGGGAAAAAGGCTACAAGCTTTCTAGAACCATATAAATATGTTGTATTTTCATTAATCAACAAGCACTAAGCATACAAGCATGAAAAGTCTAATCGTACAATGAAAATACCTAGAAAGCTTGTAGAATGAAAGATTTGCAAAGGAAAAGGATTCACAAATATTTATCAAAATTTAAACATTGATTGAGCCATTAATCACCGAAAATTATATCGCAATCAACCTCCGTAACCTTAGTAAGAACTACTCCATAATAGATGAAAGAACAAATATTATAGAAGAAGAAATCATTCTTACAAATTAAAAACTTACAAGAGAAAATGAAGAACAACACCTCGATGAGCTCTCCCCTCTCTCTAGAACTTGTAAGTCTCCCTAAACTAGATAAAAACTAATAATAAAATATATTGATCCCCTAGACTAAAAAATAGCTAAAAAGAGTCCTCAAATTAATAAACAATCCAAGGAAAATATCTAGGAACAAGTTTCCCCAAAATAAGGCTAAAAGCAAAAGATAGTTGGTGCACTCGCGGGGCCATGATCGATTATGGCTTTGCCCATGATCAATCATGGAAGTCTTTTGCCAAAATTTTTGCAAGCCATGATCGATCATGGGTCTGGAATATCTTCACTCAGCACTTTGAAAGCCTCCAAACTTACTCTTGATCAATCTATGCAATGCCATTGTATTCCAATCCTACAAACACATGGAATACTACAAAGTACACACCAACTTGGGTCATGTTAGATACAACACTCGCTAAGGCACTAATCTTGAGATAAGTGGATAATTAGGCAGAATTAAAGCAACTAACGCGTCATGCGACTCTGGGAAAGAGCTTAAACATGACAATATTATGCGTTTATCAAATCCCATCAACTTATCTCTTGCTAGTCCCTTAGCAAGACAAAAAGTATATAATTACAAAAAAATTAATAAACTATACAAAAAGTTGTTAACTTCTAAGTTCCCAAGAAGACGAGTTGCATCTTGTGAAGGTTTTCAAAAATGATACCTACAAACATTAGAAGTTTGATCATAATAACGAATGATGAGAATGAAGATTCAAGTTTCAACTTGCAAGGCAAGAAGCATTACTACCAATTTTTCCAGAATGACGGACTTTTGAATGATCATCTAATTCGCCTCTCCTTTAGAACACAATCCCATATTCTCCAATGCTCACATACTAGACTTTGATTCAAACAATTCAATAAAACACAAAGAGTCATAGTCATTCAAGAAGGAAGAGATAACTTTTTCAAAAACAAAAGATCCGAGAATTGTCAATTCTAAGCACTTTCTTTATCTTTTACTTGGAAATTTCGCCAAATTAGTTCAGGGCGGTTTCATCTCTATGGGGGGCAGCGGTCTCACTTATGAAATTTTTCAAAATTCTGCTCATTCATTGGAGCTCAAAGGAAACTATTCACCCTTTCCCATATGGCAACCTATACCCATCCATAATATTAGACAAAGAGACTTAAGATTTAGTCAAGTGAAGCTTTAAGTCAATATTAGGATAGAAGTCATCCAAGTTATCAAAGTGCTATGCTTTTGTCCTCTCATTGGAGGATCTTTTCGAAAGAGCTTCCATTATTTTTGGACAAAAATTCCTCTTCTCTCAATGAAAATAAATCTAAGTGTTATTACCGAATTAGAAACAACCAAACAATCTAGCATGTGGAACAGGAGAATATAACGGGATATGAGACTAAGTGAAGCAAAGCAATTTAGATTATCATGCAAATTCTTATCTAGATCAAAGAATTCATGCTACAAGCTAATGAAACAATAGTCTTCATTTGAACAAAAACTCAATCAATCATCAATTCTCAAACTTCTAAAAAAAAATAAATTTGAAACACATCTCTTCTACTCATGGAAATAGACAATAGCAAGCCAAAACAAAATAATCACATACCCCCTCAACTTGAAACACACATTGTCCCTCAATGGAAAGAGAACAAGAAAATGCACGGGCGCTACTTTGGCTTTGATTTCCATGATACAAAAATAAGAGATAAACAACAATTATACACAAAACGGGTTAGAATTAGAATTCAAAAGCAAAAACCATAACATTCAACCATTAAAATCAAGTTCTAATGTTAACATCAAGTCTAAATTCTAATACAACCCAAAAGAAATAAAGAAAAACTAAGCATAAATATAGTTAATTAAAGAGTTTTCAGGCTATCTCATCATCATCACATATCAGGAGGTGGGGGCGGTGGAAATCGACTATAAAACTCCTCGAATTGACGGCGTATGAACTCCTGTTGAGCCGCCATATGAATTTCCACCCTAGAGGCAATCTCCGCCTCCATATGATCTTGGCGGACCAGCATATCGTCCACCCTAGTGTTGAGAGCATCAAACCCCGCATGCATTGTGGCATTCATTTACTCAAATTGTTCTCTCAAGAACTCCATATTATCGTCTACCGGTCCCGTACTTGCTCTTCTTCTTCTCCTCGAAGGACCCGGAGCGTCGGTTTTTGCCTCTTCTGGTGCTTCTTCCTCGGACTCAACTGGAGGAGGTGCGCCGAAGAACTTGGCCTGTTTCTCAGTTGACCGGCGGCTCTAGCTTGGGTGGCCCTGTTTATTGGGGCACGCTGAATCTTTCTGACATCGGTGTCCCTTTCTTGGACACCCGCTTCCAAGCAAATGCGGGTCAGAAGCACACCAAATTTAATCGTTTCATTATGGGCCACCGTGTCATAGACTTTCATGATCTTACGCATAATGTAGCGAACTAGGCAACATGGCCTATTGCGGGCGATGACGTAAAGCACATATGCATGATAAGGATATAAATGTTGAATGTGCAGGTGGGGTCTATCACATTGGCTACAACAAGCACAGGGTCCTAAATTGTGGTGCTAAATTGTTCCTATCAAATTGCGTGCCAATCCAAGTCATCGGACGACCGGCCAAGAATGTGGCCAACTCATCATCTGTGGGATACACAATTGGGCTGAATGCGGGAGTTCATAACTACCATCCGGCATTGCCGGAATCCCCGTCACTCTCGATTAACTACCTCGAGGTTAAACGGTACAGTTCTCCCACGCACATGGGCAACATACGCATAAGCAGCATTGGACACACGCACCAAGCTTGCAACAAATTCACGGCATAGAGTGAGATTGCATTGATTATCTGTTTGTCGCAAATATTGCACCCACCCCTCGTATCGCTCGAATGCTCCCATTTGCGGGAAATCATCTAAAGCACCAACCATCACGGGCCTCTCAATTATCACAGCCCGGTTCTAAAAGCATAGCTCCACCAATCATACTCTTGACGACTACGAAATCCGCGAACCCACCCTCGCGGCTTGAAGCTCTTCTGGCTTGTTAACTGGAGCAATGGCAGCCATTGATGCAGGGAGAAGGAGAAATAGAGAGAAACTTTGAAATTTGGGGGACTAGGGCTCGAAATTGGGGGGGTTTAAGAGAGAGAAAGTGGTTGATAATAGATAGGTGTGGGATTTGGGGGTGAAATTGGATGATTGTGGAGGTGGAAAGGCAAGGGGAGGGTTTGATTTGATAATGATTGAAGGTTTGGAGAAGGGAGATGGAGATAATTGGGAGTTAAGAAGAAGATGGGGCACGATTTTGGGCAAGAATAAAACGGAAGCTCTGTTTTAAATGGGACCATGATCGATCATGAAAGTGTTCTGCCACAGGAAAAGTTCACCATGATCGATCATGGCTTTGCCCATGATCGATCATGAAAGTACACTGCCTCCAAAATTTGATCCCATGATCAATCATGGGTATAACCATGATCGATCATGCCTTCAAACAAAAGTTCTCCCATGAAATTTCTTCACTTGAAACACCTTTCCACTCCCCCCCACTTGATCCATTCAGATTCGATTCGCCCGAATTTCCGAAACAAATTCCTGAAACTCAAAAATACTACAAAAAACATTATTTACAACATCGACCTATGCTTGTTAGGCATAAGTCGGGTCTTCGAGAGGGGTGGACTCCTCTCGAATTGGGAATTCCAAAAATGGCTTTAGACGTTGTCCATTCACTTTGAAAACATAGCCAGTTTTTGGGTCCTCGACATTCACAGCCCCAAAAGGAAATACATGACGGACAATGTAAGGGCCGGTCCAACGAGACTTCAATTTTCCCGGGAAGAGATGTAGACGAGTATCATAAACAAGAACCTTGTGCCTAAGTTTGAATTCTTTCCTTAAAATAGATTTATCATGAAAATTTTTGGCACGTTCCTTGCTTATCTTCGCATTATCGTATGCATCTCTTCTCAATTTCTCGATTTCATCTATTTGCAACTACGGTCAAGGCCGGCTTTTTCGAAATCACAGTTAACCATCTTAGTTGCCAGTAATGATTTGTGTTCCAACTCTACTGGCAAATGACATGGTTTTCCGTACACCATGCGGTAGGAGACATATCTAGAGTTGTTTGGTACATAGTACGGTGAGCCCAAAGTGCATCGGTCAGTCTTAACGACCAATCTTTGCGGTTTGGGTTTACAGTTTTCTCTAGAATCTGTTTGATCTCCCTATTTGCCAGCTCGGCTTGACCGTTAGTCTGAGGGTGATAACGAGCGATACTTTGTGGTTTACACCATACTTTTGCATTAATGATTGAAATGGTCTATTGCAAAAATGAGTACCGCCATCGCTTATTATTGCCTTAGGAGTGCCAAAACGTGCAAAATATGTTCTTTCAAGAATCGGATCACCACTTTTGTGATCGTTTTTCTTGCACGCTTGGGCTTCCACCCACTTTGAAACATAGTCTACAGCAACTATAATGTAAAGGTTACCGTAGGAGGATGGAAATGGTCCCATGAAGTCGATGCCCAGCAGTCAAAGATTTCAATCATTAAGATTGGATTGAGTGGAATCATGTTCCTCTTGGAGATCCCTCCAAGCATCTGGCATCTTTGGCATGCCTTGCAAAAACGTTGTGCGTCCTTGAAGAGTGACGGCCAGTACAGTCCGCTTTGCAAAATCTTAACGGTTGTCTTCTTTGACGAGAAGTGTCCTCCGCAAACTTCAGAATGGCAAGAAGACATAACTCTCTCCACTTCTTGATCTGGGATGCACCGTCAGATAATTTGATCCGCACAATATTTAAATAGTACGGTTCATCCCAGTAGAATCGCCTCACCTCACTCAAGAACTTCTTTCTATCTTGTGCACCCCATGATTTCGGTATCTTGTCAGTTACAAGATAGTTCACAATGTCTGCATACCATGGGAGTGTTGAGATCGCTAACAATTCTCATCCGGAATGAGTCTTGGATCGGGCTTTCTTCAATGTTGTTTGTAAAAGTGAGACGAGACAGATGATCGGCCACCACGTTCTCGACTCCCTTTTTGTCCTTGATACTCAATGAAATTCTTGCAATAGGAATATCCACCTCAAAAGCCGCGGCTTGGCATCTTTCTTTGTGAATAGGTACTTCAATGCCGCGTGATCTGTGAAAATCACAATTGGTGATCCTATCAAATAGGATCGAAACCTATCCAGGGCAAAAATAATTGCTAAAAGCTCTTTCTCTATCGTGTGTAATTCATTTGCGCATCATTCAAGGTCCTACTTGCATAGTATATTACACCCGGTTTTCTTGTCTTTCCGTTGACCAAGAACCGCTCCCACTGCATAGTCACTTGCGTTGCACATGAGTTCGAATGGCAAGCTCCAGTCTGGTGTCTGCATAATCGGCGAGTAGTGTGAGCATATGCTTCAGACAGACGAAGCTTCTCCTCGCACTTGGCATCCCACTCAAAGGGTGCATCCTTGAGAAGTAGATTACACATCGGCTTGAAAATGGAAACTGAAGTTCTTGATAAACCTCCTATAAAACCCGGCATGTCCTAAAAATGATCGGACATCTTTGACATTCTTGGGCGTAGGAAGTTTGGCAATCAATTCAATTTTTGCCTTATCCACTTCAATTCCTTCTAACGAAATGATGTGCCCCAATACGATTCCTTGGTAACCATAAAATGGCACTTCTCCCAATTCAACACCAATTGTTTTTTCTACGCATCTTCCCAAAACCTGTTCCAGGTTAGTTAAACAATTGTCGAATAACTTACCATAGACGTAAAGTCATCCATAAAGACTTCCAAAGTTCTTTCCACCATATCGCTAAAAATACTTAGCATACACCGTTGGAAAGTGGCCGGTGCATTACATAGACCAAAAGGCATTCTTCGATATGCGAAGGTGCCAAAGGGACATGTAAAGGTTGTCTTTTCTTGATCATCTAGGTCAATCTCAATTTGATTGTACCCCAAAAAACCATCGAGGAAAGAGTAATATTCATGGCCCGCTACCCTTTCTAGAGTTTGATCCAAGAAGGGGAGGGGGAATGATCTTTATGAGTTGCCTCATTGAGTTTACGGTAGTCAATACACATTCGCCACCCGGTGGTGACTCTTTGCGAATCAACTCGTCTGATTCGTTCTTGACTACCGTAAGACCCTTTTTTCGGTACCACTTGAGTTGGACTAACCCATTTACTATCCGAGATGGGAGAGATGATCTTTGCATCCAACAATTTCAACACCTCGTTCCTAACCACTTCTTGCATGTTAGGATTCAACCGGCGTTGGAATTGCCTTGATGTTTTCGCCCCATCCTCCAAGTGAATTTTATGTGTACAAATCAATGGGCTTATTCTTTGGAGGTCGGCAAGAGTCCAACCAAAAGCTTTTTTGTATTTTCCAAGCAAATTAACTAACCTTACCTCTTGGTCATCTGAGAGATCGGACGAAATGATGACGGGGTAAGTGTCTGAAGCTCCTAAGAAGGCATACTTCAAATTGCTAGGCAATATCTTGAGATCCATTTGTCCTTCAAGCTTTTTGGTGGACGATAATGTGTTTTCCTCTTTCTCCCAGCATTCAACCTGATTGTCACACAAGGAGAACACTTGCATACAATCCTCGGGTTCATCGGAAGTGGTTAGATAACCTTCCGTTGACCCCGATTCAAAGTTTGCGACAAAGTGGTTTTGGATACATGACTCTATCATGTTCATGTTTTCGTTTTCCTCTTCATCATCATCATCTTTTTTATTACTCAAAGAGAACACGTTTTAGCTCTAGAGTCATGTTTCCAAATGTTAACTTCACGATTCCATTCTTGCAATTTATTATAGCATTAGAAGTGGCAAGAAATGGTCGTCCGAGGATAACTGGAATCTCATTAGCGGGATTTGACACTGGTTGCATGTCGAGGATGATGAAATCAACTGAAAATAAAACTTGTCTACTTGGACAAATACATCCTCGACTATCCCTCTTAGGATTTTAACGGATCGGTCCGCCAATTGAATAGTAACCCTCGTGGGTTTAACTCACCTAACCCCAATTGTTGATATACCGAATATGGGAGCACATTCACACTTGCTCCCAAATCTAACAACGCATTTTTGATCCTACAATTTCCTATGACACAGGAAATTGTGGGGCAACCGGGGTCTTTAAACTTGGGGGCTCTCGTGCCTTGCATGATGGAGCTCACTTGCTCCGCCATGAAGGCCTTTTTCTTGACATTCAACCTTCGTTTGGTAGTACATAAGTCCTTAAGGAACTTAGCATACGAAGGTATTTGCTTGACCGCGTTGAGCAATGGAATGTTGATTTTCACTTGCCTAAAGACATCCAAAATCTTAGTGTTAGATTTGGATGGTTGGTTCAATCTCTCCGGGAATGGGACTTTGATCCCATTTTTGATTTTTTTCTAAATCCTCCTTTCCTTGCTTCTCTTCCTTTTCTTCTTTCTTCACTCACAACCTCCTCAACATTCGGGGGCTCAACTATGTTCGCCACCTTGGGGGTTTTAGGAACAATAATTTTGTCTACCTCCTTCCCACTCCTTAGGATTGTGATAGACTTGAGTTCTTCTATCTTAGTGGTAGACTCTCCTCCCTCTATGACTTGAACTTGACCTCTAGGTTAACTAAGGGTTGAGAGGGGAATTTTCCCTTCTCTTGGGTAGCCAGGGCGTGGTGAGTTTAGACATTTGAGTTTTAACTCACCCACATCATGATCCGTTTTGTCCACAAATGATCTCAACAACGCTTCCAAGTTTTGGTTGGGATTTTGATTCTGAGTGGAACAAAAGAGTTTTGAGGTTGTTGTTGCCTTTGGTTATGATGATATTGGTTGTGGTTCTGACTTTGATTTCCTCCCCAACTGAAATTGGGGTGATTCTTCCATCCCTCATTGTACCTTTGAGAATAGGGATCGTTTTGATTACGGTTTTGGTTGTACTGGTGTAAAGTATTGACTTGGGCGGATTTTAGGACTTCCCGAAAAGCGGGAATGGTAGGGCAATCCTCGTAGTGTGTCCTGAATTTTCACAAATGACACATAATTGGCTCGAGGATACTACATTGACCTCTTTAAACTTACTTGCTTCCATTGCCTCTACTTTCTTAGACAATTGGAATAGCCTCGCACCCATGTCATCCTCATTGACACTTAGTACAACCCACCCCTTCCTTGAGTTTTTGCTTTGGTTCTTCGGAATAGTGTTCCAATTTTGAGCACCTTCCGCTAGTTCATCAAAATACAATAAAGCCTCATTGGGATTCTTACTCAAGAATTGACCATTACAAATGGTCTCAACAAATGTACGCATATCGGGGGTGAGAGATTCATAGAAAAAACTAACAAGGCTCCACGTTTCGTGACCATGGTGAGGGCATGCGTTTTAAAAGCTCTTTATATCTTTCCCAACACTTAAAGAAAGTTTCATTTTCTTTTGGCGAAAAATTGGATATCGCCCTTCTTAAAGCATTGGTTCTATGAACAGAAAGAATTTTTTTGAAACTCCACTTGAAGCTCTTGCCAAGACCGAATTGATTGCGGCCTTTGAGCATTTAGCCAAATTTTCCTTTATCTTTAAGGGAGAAAGGGAAAGTTTAAAATGCATGACATCCTCGTTAATATTTGCCTCACGAAATGTGGAGCAGACTTCTTCAAAGTCTTTCAAATGCAAGTATGGGTTTTTCGACTCCATACCATGAAAGGAAGGGATATGTTGAAGCATACCCGGTTGAACGAGAACGCACCGGCTTGGCCGGTGGGAAGTACAATGCATGAATTCAAAGTTGCCCGAGGCGGTTGAAGGTAGTCCCTCATGGTCCTAACAGGAGGAACATTGTTGGCACCTTCCCCTTCATTATCGCTCTCGTGATCTGCTGCTCTACCTTGGTTTGCCATTTGTGGAGATGTGGGAGGGCTAATTCGAATATCCACAAACAATCGCCCTTGCATGGGCTTGGAAAACAATTCGAATAGCTCATTGGGAAATCTACAAAATCAAACAAGAATAAGGGAGAAAAATAATTAATTAAATGGAGAGACTCGCAAAAATGATTTATACAAAACCCGAGATCCGTCTTTTGCCTTATCCCCAGCAACGGCGCCAAAAACTTGGCGCAATTTAAATAACGCGCTTTGATAGAGCCCAAGTGCAGGCACGCCAAGTTATAGTATAGTCTCGGAAGTCCGAGTGTCAAACCACAGGGATAGTCGAAAAGGAATGGAATGGATTACGGATTAAATGGTTTTCTGATTTTGTAAGTTGGATTTGTTGTGAAACAACGGAAATGTAAAACGGTTTAAAAATTAATAAGAAAGCACTAAGGTAAATGGAGGTTAGTTACGATTTAAGAGATGGTATTCACTAGCTCATACAAAGATTTCAACACAAGGTTTCTCAGATATGGGGAATGTTTGTGTATCTCTCAATAGCAAAGGGTGCGACGCTAGGCGACTCATTCCCGATTGAAGCTATATCAAGAAAGTTACAAACGACATTCCACCAAAAACGAGGTTATCATTCCTACCTCTTAGCTATGGGTGTGAAGCAAGGCAACCCATTCCCGATGAAGCTTATCCGAGATAGATATGACAAACTCATCAGAAAAAGATTTAACATACAGCAAGTGTATGAAATCTCATTATTTAAAGAATGAAAATTAGAAAGTGAATCCTAACAATGAAACGGAATGAAGTTTATGGATAAATTTGTCATCTCATCATTTATCACTTATGGTAGAAAATAAAGAGTCTAATATCACATAAAGTGTAAGAAGCACTCAATATATCAATAAATGAATCAAAGATAAGCTAAACAAATTTATAATCCATCTATGGAGTTTTATGAACTATTTATAATCTCTACAAAAAGGACAAAAACTCCATGAATGGGGGAAAAGTTACAAGCTTTCTAGAACCATATAAATATGTTGTATTTTTATAAATCAAGAAGCACTAAGCATACAAGGCATGAAAAGTCTAATCGTACAATGAAAATACCTAGAAAGCTTGTAGAATGAAAGATTTGGAAAGGAAAAGGATTCACAAATATTTATCAAAATTTAAACATGGATTGAGCCATTAATCATCGAAAATTATATCGCAATCAACCTCCGTAACCTTAGTAAGAGACTACTCCATAATAGATGAAAGAACAAATATTATAGAAGAAGAAATCATTCTTACAAATTAAAAACTTACCAAGAGAAAATGAAGAACAACACCTCAATGAGCTCTCCCCTCTCTCTAGAACTTGTAAGTCTCCCTAAACTAGAAAAACTAATAATAAAATATATTGATCCCCTAGACTAAAAGATAGCTAAAAGAGTCCTTAAATTAATAAACAATCCAAGGGAAAATATCTAGGAACAAGTTTCCCAAAATAAGGCGAAAAGCAAAAGATAGTTGGTGCACTCGTGGGGCCATGATCGATCATGGCTTTGCCCATGATCGATCATGGAAGTCTTCTGCCAGAAATTTTTGCAAGCCATGATCGATCATGGCTTTGCACATGATCGATCATGGGTCTGGAATATCTCCACTCAGCACTTTGCAAGCCTCCAAACTTACTCTTGATCAATCTATGCAATGCCATTGTATTCCAATCCTACAAACACATGGAATACTACAAAGTACACACCAACTTGGGTCATGTTAGATACAACACTAGCTAAGCACTAATCTCGAGATAAGTGGATAATTAGGCAAAATTAAAGCAACTAACGCGTCATGCGACTTTGGAAAGAGCTTAAACATGACAATATTATGCGTTTATCATTGGGTCTCGAGGAAGATGAAGAGGGAGAAAGGATAAGAGCACGGATTTCGAGTTCGAAAAGAAGGAAAGCTATCTGAAAAGGAAAGAGGGAGAGGAGCCTCCGACAGGGAGGATCTCGAGAAAAAAATTTCGCTAAAATGGGGTCGACAACAAAAAAGGTACCAATATATATATTAATGTTCCAAGCTCTACGACTTGCATCCAATGTCTAACGAGTTCTGCACAATGATGTTCTGAAACTTTAAGACTAATGATCAAAGTCTAGCTAGCTTTACACATTAATGTTTCGAAATCTACAAACTTATGGTCAAGGGCTAACAAAGCCCTACACATCGGTTATTCAGCTCTCCCCATGATTATCTTCCTCGACAAGTACCCGCTTTTACGCCTTAGTTTTGAGCCGGACCATTTATCCGGCAAAGACATTTGTTCTTCACATTCAGCTTTCAGCATAAAAATAAAGGATATGGGGCAATTAATAGGGTTAAATATTGATTTTTACCATTGGCCTACAAAGGTAATTCAATAATTTTACCCCGGGTAAAATCCTACATTTGCCTCCAGTAAAATCTCACTTTTACCTTCACTCAAATTCCACTCACCTCCATTAACTTCCACTCAAATTCCACTTACATCCACTCACCTTTGTAAAATTACCTTTTTACCCTTCATCTTCATCAAATTTACTTTTTTACCATTCTAGATTTTACCTATAAATACTTCCCCTTATTCATTCATCCAAGACAACCAAAAAACACCAAAATATACACCAAAAATCCATCCATCTCATCCAAGAGATAAAAAACCATTGGCAATACAAATACAAGCCAATTTAAGAAGAAATAGGAGGGTCTTATACTCTCTCTCTCTTTTCATACCCAAAAAAAGTACCAACAACCCTTATACACTTTCTCTCCTATATATTTTATTCATCTTCTTGAAATATTTTTAATCCTAATTCTATACTTATAAATAGAATTAAGGAAATTATAGAGAGAGATTTGTAATCCTAATTCTATACTTATAAATAGAATTAAGGAAATTATAGAGAGAGAGATTGGTAGCTTGTATTATCATCTAAATTGATTGCCTTTGAGCTAATACAAAGCAAGCACACACGAAAGGAGGACGTACTGCCGGACTAGCATAAGCGCTACCGGAAGAACCTACCTTAAAAAAAATATCACGTGTTCATCACTGCGCCGCATTTATCTTTTATTTACCGATATTCACTTATTGATTGGTTAATTATCTATTTCTAGATTTTGACACCATCAATGATGATGATGATGATAATAATAATAATAATAATAATTAAATAAATAATTAACCCAAAAAAAGGGCACAGATTCTTTTTCCATCTCTCTTCTTCTGTTGCTTCTTCTTCCTCCTCTTTTCTTCCATTCTTCTTCTTCCTCCTATCTTCTTCCATTTATTCGATTTCTTCTTCTTCCTCCTATTTTCTTCCTCGCTCATGCAATTGCGGATTGAAAATTCCTTCCTCACTCACTGTGGATTAAAGTGAAATTCTAATTCCCTGCTTCAAGAATCCACAATTAAGCCCTAACATCATGGGAGTTTATACCAAATCAATGTTTGCTTGAGATAGTCCTATGTTCTTCCTCACTGATGAATGTTTGCTCGGCTTAACATAATTGGGTTAGTTTGAAGGACTCAGTAGTGTGAAGCCGAATGAACTAGCCAAACTAGGCCCCTTAAGACTGAATTTTGTCATCTTCCTCGGCCCTTCACAACCGAGCTAAAGAAGCTTTAATCATTTGGCTTCATAAAACTGAGTGAATCAACCTATTTCAGCCCTTCCCAACCGAGTGAACCTTTATTCCAAGAAGGTGTATTCGACTGCAAAGCACCGAGGAGTTTCATTGCACTCGGTTACGTGGGACTGAGTACAATCGAAAGCCCCTCTATCTCTTTCTCCCCTCTCTTTCTCTCTCTAAATTAGCCATGGCAATACAACACAAAAAATGGAAATTGCTTCCATTCTTGGCATGTCAACCGATAATTCCCCTTTCAACTTGGAGTCCCTATTGGTGTAAGCCTATTTTGCAAGAGTGTCCAAAATAAGACGCAGAATGCGCTGAGAATGAAAATGGAAGGATGGAAAGGCAGAGCATAATTGTTAAACTCAGTTGTCACTACTCCTTGTTTTAACCACTTTCTGTCTATACAAATGGCCAATAGATGCATCTTCTTTACAATTGAAGTTGTTAATTAATTAATTAATGGTATATTAAGTGTTAATGATTAGGGTTTAAAAAAGTTGGTGTGTGGCATTAGTAAAGGTCTTCATTTTTTTAAAAGAGTGTTACAGAGAGGTTTGGAGGGTGGCAATAGCGCCACCCTTTTCTTCTTCACAGCTGACACACCCATTCCTCTTTCTTAAGCCGTGTCCCCCACACCCATTTCTCTTACACCCAACAACCTTCATTAACTCCCCCATTAAATCCCAATAACTACCACCCACTTCCATTAACTCCCATTTTAAACCACACCTCATTTTCTCCATTAATCCCACCACTTTCTCTCTAATAATAATAATAATAATAATAATAATAATAATAATAATAATAATAATAATAATAATAATATATATATATATATATTATATAAAAAAATTCCCTACAATCATATCTCCAAATGCGCTTTCCCCCATCCCCGGATATGTGATCGCCCTCTTTAATTTTTGAAAAAAACTATTTTATTGCTTTATTTTGTTTATTTATTTTTGGGTTTCGGTTGATAAACATGATGCTACTCTTGGATTTTGGTTTCAATGAATGCATGCTATGTTTTATCTAATTTTAACCCGTTTATTTGTAGTGTGTATATATAGTAGCTATTGTTTTTTATTATAGCTCTCTTTTGCATGAAAATTGAAAAGCCAAATGGAGCCCTCCCATTTTTCGTTCTCTTCACATTGAGGACAATAACATTCTTCAAGTTAGGGGGGGTAATATACTTAAACTTTAATGGCTTTTTAATTCTGAATTTTCCATGTGTTCAGAACTAATTTTCAAAAAATTTGAAATTTGAAAAAAGATGATAATCTAGTTTTCTTTGCTTCAATTAGATTCTTGACCCTTGAAACATCCCTTAAAATGTGTAAATGCTTCAATTAGAGAAATTCTTCCGTAACACATAAAGTAATTTTCATTTTGTGAAGAGGGAATTCTTGTCCAAAAATGATAGAAGATTTTTCGAAAAGATCCTCCATTAGAGATGACAAATTCATGGCACTTTCAAAAACTTGGATGACTTTTAATCCTAATATTGACTTAAAGCTTCACTTGACTAAATCATAAGTCTCTTTTGTCTAATATTATGGATAGGTAAACGTTACTATATGGGAAAGGGTGAATAGCTTCCTTTAAGCTTAATAAATAAGCATAAAATGTCAATTTTATATAGTAAGTGTGCCCCCCCCCCCCCAATAGAGATGAAAACGCCTTGAATTATTTAGCAAAAAATCAAGAAAAGATAAGAAAAGTGCTTAGAAATGGACAAAATTTGGAGCTTTTTTTTTCAAAGAAATTCATCTTCCATCTCTAATGATCAATACTCTTTGTGTTTAAATACGAATTTTTCTAAGACAAGGCTTAGCATGTGATTGAAGGGAAGTATGGGTCAAATTTTTAAAGAGATGAGCAATTTAAATAGTCATAAAAACCCGCAAGTCTGGAAATAGTGATAGTAATGTCATAACCTTTGCAAATGAACTTTTGAAATCATCATTCTTATCATTCACTATGATCAAACTTTTGATATTTGTAAGTATCATCATTGCAAACCTTCAAGAGACAAACCTCTTCTTCTAAGGGAACTTGGAAGTTTTGAAAATGGCTTAGTGCATTTTATTAATGCACATTCGGATAATATTATTTTCCTTATATATATCTTGCTAAGGGATTAGCAAAAAATAAGTTGGGGAGTTGATAAACGCATAATATTGTCATTCATATGCTCATTTTTGGAGTCGTTTGACGCATTTATTTATTTAAATTGTTCAGTTTGCTAACTTATATCGCGATTAATCTCATATCACTTTTATATTTAACATTGCTTGGAAAAGCATATTTTGTGTTTATTTTTATGCCTCTAATCTCAAGAAATGCATTGGACAATAAAAGATCTGTCTAGACCCATGCTTGTTGGTTTATGTCACTCCCCTCCTTTTAGTCAAAAAGTCGTAGCCATAACTAGCTTGAGGAGATAGCCATAGCTAGCTTGAGGAGATGAATTTGACTAAGAAAATTATAAATATCTCATAGAATATATTATTTTATTGAGAGTGGTTATTTGAGTATGCTAGAGGTTTTCTACTCTTGGACTATTAGCAGAGATAGGAGAGGGAGATATGGACACACTTAATTTATTCTCTCATTTTTTTAACTTGTAGCTTGTAATAGTTTTTAGAGAGAAATGGAGTTCATTTCTATAATCTTGTCTCTATATTTACTATGGAGTAAATTTATTTGTTAAGGCTAAAGTTGAAGTTTTGCAATGCATTAATTATGTAAGTTCAATTCTCATTCCATTACTGGGATTTTAAATACTTGTTGAATCCTTAATCTTCTCCATTTAATCAATCATTCATAAGCTAGTAAGATAATTCTCATAAGATGATTTAACTTCGTATGCCTTGTATGCATAGATCTCAAGCATTAATGAGGAGATGATACACTTGTGTATTTCTTACTAGCCCATGTCCATTTTTTTCTATGAATGAGATACTTTTCATTGCCAAGTATGATTAGTCTTTGAATATTCATGGAAACACCATAAATTTGAGATTTTAATCCTTAAATGCTTTAATGATATGTTGAGTGCTTTCTATACTTTATTTGATTTTGAGACTCAACATTTTCTTAGTTAAAGTGTTGCCAAAGAGGATCTCTTAAATTTATGTCATAAACAACTTCACTAATCATTATAAGATTCAATTTTTATTTACCAAATATGTCTAAATCGAATGATTTAATATCCACCTAGGCCTCCCAATCTTAGACAAATGAAATGTTTATGATTTATTGAGCTAAACTCTTTGTAGTTGGCCATTTTTATAATCAAGTCAATTGCCTAAGGAAAACTAACGATGAGTTCTCAAATGACTAGTTTAAATTTATGCCTTTTCATTCAGTGTATCTCAAGTTTGTATATTGATTGAATATTATATGGGAATAGGTTGCACTTACTTCACACCCTTTATTATAAGATAAAAAGGAAAGATATACTTGTGTTGAGTTTTGCTTCCACCCTTTCTTTATATAGCATTTATATGGGAATGTGTTGCTTTTGCTTCACACCCTTTTGCTTAGAAAAGTTTAAGATACTCAACACTTAAGAATGCATTGAGAACTTTGAATGAGATTGATTATATACGTTGCAAAGAAAATGAATTCTATAATGCCTTAGCCCTTCTCAACATTTGATACACCACTTTAATTTTTATCACAACATTACAATCAACAATTAAAATCAACCAATCAACTTTTGTAAACAAAGCCTTGGATTCGTAATTGCTATATTGTCTTTCCAACTATTCTTATAGTTCGACACTTGAACTTATCAAGTATTATAACTTGACAACCTACACTAGGTTCCTAAATGTGGAAGTATTTTTGTCACGTCACTCATCCTTATACCTCAACCTCTACCACGACCCCAGCCCTATCCCCACTGTGATTAAGCTAAAATATGCATTTTTATATGTATTTAGGTGGCTTAATATGCATGAATTTGATTTTAATTATCCTAAATTGTTAATAATTGAGCTTTAATCATGAAATATGATAGTATGTTTGTTTTCTAGTGCATTATAACCTTTTTACAAGTTAAAAATGAACAAGAACGAATCTAGAAGCAAATTTCCCCAAAGTAGAGTCATTGCCGTCAGAATCGGAGCTGAATTAAGTTCAAGAAGTGAACTGAAAGCAAATTTCAAGCTCAAGCAAGAAGGAAGTTGATGGAAGAGACTAAGAGAAGCCAATAGAGCATTCCCAAGCAAAGAAGAGTCA
Organism: Lonicera japonica; assembly: GCA_021464415.1. Lineage (NCBI taxonomy): Eukaryota > Viridiplantae > Streptophyta > Magnoliopsida > Dipsacales > Caprifoliaceae > Lonicera > Lonicera japonica. The sequence goes on from CM038464.1 coordinate 65,569,038, forward strand.
TTTGAATCAAACCGAGAATTTTTTGAATGAAGAAGAGATTCGCCGCGTGCAATGCTGATGTTCTAGCCAATTCTGGTATTTATCTGTGCAGAATTTGAAGAAAACTCCAGGAATAGAAGTTGTAGAGCTCTGAGTCATCCACGCGTAGGCAAAAACCTTGCACAAATCGAAATTCAGAGTACAAAGTTATGGCAGAAATACGATCACTGCACCAGTGGATTGAGTTTGAGCTCGAAAGAATACCTAAATTTATGATGCGGATATTTATCAAATGGGTCCTTAGCCTAGATGGCAAGTGAGCAGCTCTCTACTCATGCTTAGTTCAGTGTTCGAATCCCGCATCTAACAGTTTTAATTATTATTTTTTAGTGGACTCGAGAAGTTAAGCTGGAAGACTTAGTTTATTTTTTGAATTTTGAAAAGAGTCGATGTAGTATTATTTTGTAGGTCAGAGATATTTTGAGGAGGTCGCCATTCTTGTTTTTTCTTGGGAGAGAGAGAAGAGTCGACATTCTTCAATAATTCCAAATTTCCTTGCTATCAGAGAGAGATATTTTCATTTAGTTTTGGATTGTATTGAAGAACGTATAATTCTATTTCAATTTGAGTTTGCGCGAGTCCCATTACAATTCTTCAATAACTGTGTAACTGTAAGTTTTCTTTTCTTTGAATTTCTTTTTTAATTTATTTCAATTAATGCTCATTAATGCTTAGATTGTTAGTTAATTATGTGTTTGAATGATGATGATTGAAATCCATGCTTAATTTATAATTTTTTATTAGGTTTTTTTTGTAGAATCCCGCGTAGAACCCTAAAAATATGTGTTTTTCTTATTTAAATCATAACTTGCTCGTTTTTTGGCCGATTTTGATGATCCACCTATAAAAACGACCGAAATAAAAATTTTCTACAAAACCTTACTGTTTTGGGGATCCAAATCCCAAGATTTCCTGAGGAAAGTAGGTGATTTTCGTGACTGCCAGTGTGCTATTTTTTCGAAATTTGTTTAAATCGTATTTTTTATTTATTAATCGTTCCTTAGTTTTAATTGCTGTGAAATTTTTCATGCTTATTCAATTAAATTTTACAAATATGTTTGGTCAATTTGTGATTGAATTTTTCATGTTTTGCTTAATTTTTATCAACATGCTAGCGTAATTTAGTAGTTAGGGATCCGTAGCGAAAGCATGACGGACTAGTGTAACTATATGATTCAATTGTGATTGTGGCTTGAATTTCTCATTGGTTATAGTTTAATTAATAAATCTGGAAAATATAGTAACCTTCCATGCGTTAAAAACATGAATTTTTAAGATTATTTCTCGATTATTCGACAAAAGAAACCGAAAAACCTCAAATTACGAATTTTTGTACTAAAACTCTAACGAGGATGAATAGAGGACGGTCCTTATCCCTTATTGAGCTGAGTTAGTTATCCAAGTAATTTTAGAGTTTTGAGCGCTGTTTTGTGTCATTCTGAAATCGGTACCGAAATAGTGCCAATTTTAGCTTTTAATGACTTTTTAAGAACGGTTTTGACATATGTCATGCATACGCATAATCAAACCTTAGGAATGAGTTAAGCTTTTGATATTTACTAAAATTGATTAAATTTAGTTTGTTTTTGTCACGCACTAGCATTACTAAGTGAAAATCAATTTTTTTAAAAAAAATCATAAGTTCCCTTATTGAAAACTAAAGTTATATGCAACTTATATGAGTCTTGTCATGCACTTGTCATGATATGCTCGTGAACTTTAGTATTTAATAATTGGTAAGCTAAGGACATTCATTGTTAAAAGGAACTCAGGTCCACAGCCATCTCTTGAATCGGTTAGACATACTATCTGTAATGTCGTAGCTATGGATACCCCTAACGCTCTTTGTCCATTTTATTAGATACTTGTTTTAATTACTGCCTATTTATCCTTGCTTTGTTTATTTATTTATTTTATTTTTATTTAATTATTTAATTATTTTCTTTGAGTTTTAAATTTAATTTTTTTTATTCTATTTTTTCCCATTCTAGAAAAAAATTATTATCTTTTCTTCTTTCTCCCTGTTGAAAGTTTAGCTAGAATAATAGAATTACCATCCTTCCCTATGGTTCGACCTTACACTTCCAGTATATATATTATAACTTGACCACCTGCACTTGGGTGTATTAATTACACGTTTCTGAGCGTAGTCAAGCAAAGATGTTGGCACCATTGCTGGGAAGGGTTGTCAGTATCTTATTCTAGTTTTCTTTCTTTCTTCTTTTTCTTCCTAGGATTCTATATTATGTCTCAGCCTAGTATATGAAACCTTGGTTTCGTGGTCCAAATAACCGTATCTCAAGTAATCCTCTGTACGAGTACCGTGTCATCCCTGACAAGTACAAGTCAGACGACAAATCTTCTGAAGCATCTGAGTCTTCCAGTTCCACCAATTCACTTCCATTTCTTTTTCTTCTAATTCTTCGAACGGTACTATCCCGTGGGCAGCTGAACACCTGATGGCCGATCAGGACGCTGAAGCACAAGCAGCACAAGCAGCTAATAATGGAATCAACCAAGCAGTTCAAAATCTTAATCTTACTTTGCGTGAACTCCTACTTCCTGGCAGAAATGCTACTCCTTCTTGCATTAATTTTCCAAATGATGTAAATAATTTCCATTTCCGCAATGGCATGATTCAACTTCTACCTACTTATCATGGGTTTGAAAGTGAACAAGCCTACCTTCATATTCAAGAATTTGAGAATGTTTGTGCCACTTTCAGTGACCAGACTGTTTGAAGACACAATAAAGTTGAAGTTATTTCCTTTTTCCCTGAAGGGCAAAGATAAGACTTGGTTTATCTCTTTTCGGCCTAGATCCATCAATTCATGGAAAGAACTCCAAGAATAATTTCTCAAGAAATTCTTTCCTTTACATCTTACTTCTAACTCGAAGAAGGCAATTCAGAACTTCTCCCAGAAGGATGATGAAACCTACTTCCAGTGTTGGGAGCGCTTCAAAGATCTTCTTAATTCATGTCCTCATCATGGTTATGAAAAGTGGAGAATCATCAGTTTCTTTTATGATGTTCTAGTCCCCTCCACTCGTCAGTTTGTTGAATCAATGTGCAATGGGCAATTCTTAGGAAAGAGTCCACAGATGCTGAAGGATATCTTGAATGGCTTTCTGAAGTTTCTCAGGAATGGGAACCGAGTGCTAAAGCAGTACAACTAGAGTAAAGGTAGCGCCAGCTGGTGTGTACCAAATAAAAGATAACGATGAAATCAGCACTAAGCTAGCTATTATTTGCCGAAAACTTGAATCTTGGAATCAAAGAGAGGAGAACCAACTTTCAAACCATTCGTGGAGCAAGTTTGCAGCATTTGCGACACACTTGATCATCTCACTAGTGACTATCCGACCATCCCAGCTCTTAGAGAAGTGTTGAACACTGATGTCAATGCTGTCATGGCAATTGACAAATCCAATTCTTATAGGGATCGATATAACCCATCTTGGAGGAACCATCCCAACCTCAATTATTCTGGCAACAACTATGAAGGGAACCCCATGAAACCTTCCCAACCGTTTCAGCAGTCCAGTCTAATTTCCAACCACCGCCACCACCACTTCAACCGTTCTATCAGCAATCTCAACCTTCAGTTAATTTTTAATCTCAACCTCAGCAGTATCAACACCTCAAGGTTCGAGTCCTAATTCTTATATTCCACCGCATAGGAAAATCCCTGAGGAGAATTTACAAGGCATGTTTCAGCAAATGCTGCAGACGATGAACCAGATGAAAGTTTCTATGGAGAAGATTGCTAGTCAGAATGACCCAAAAGGGAAGGCAGCTTTCCAGCTCAACCCAGCCAAATCCTAAGGGAAATGAGAATTCTTCTTCTTCAGGCACTAAACAATATCATGAGCAAGTCAAAGCTATCACTACTTTGAGGAGTGGTAGAGTTATTGAAAATTAAATAGAGCCACTTCCACCTGAATATGTTCAAATAAGAGGGATGGAGGTAGAAGATGAAGAAGTTAAAACTGAGCAGTACACTTCTACTGAAGCTTTGAAAGAAGCTGAGATATAAGGAAGCTAAAGCAGAAGCAAAGAATGTGAATGATGTTCCAGAAAAGAAGAAAACTTTTATTCATCACATTCCCGTCCCTTTTCCTCAAAGGTTGCAGAAGCCGGCTAAGGATAATCATAATTATGAGATTCTTGATCTTTTTAAGCAAGTGAAGATCAACATTCCTCTTTTGGATGAGATCAAGCAAATTCCTTCTTATGCTAAGTTTCTTAAAGACTTGTGCACCATAAAGAGAAGAGTCTCTGTTCAGATGAAAGCATTTTTAGCTAATCTGGTGAGTTTGATCATTCAACATAATTTTCCAGCGAAGCACAAGGATCCTGGTTGTCCTTCCATTTCTTGTTACATTGGTGATCAAAAGATTGAATTTGCTCTCCTAGATCTTGGTTCTAGTGTGAACTTACTCCCGTATTCTGTTTATCAGCAGTTAAGTTTGGGTGAGTTTAACCCACAAGAATTATCTTGCAACTGACTGATCATTCCATGAAAGTCCCACGAGGAGTAGTTGAAGAGATTTTGGTTAAGGTTGATAACTTTGTCTATCTAGTTGACTTTATTGTTCTAGATACTCAACCTATGGCTAATATTGGTACCCAAATTCCCATCATTTTAGGAAGACCTTTCCTTGCTACTATTAATGTTATTATTAGTGTTAGGAATGGTGTTATGAAACTTTCGTTCGGAAACATAACTCTCGATGTCAATATCTTTCTCAATTCCTAGACAGCCAAATTTTGAGGAAGATGATGTTCGAGAAGTGAGTTACTTTGATACTGTTGCTGAGGAATACTTTTGGTTTGTGCAAATATGAGAACCCAGTTAAGTCAACCTTGACTCATTCTTTTTCTGATTCTGAAGCTTATTCTCCTATTGAGAAGAAGGAGATAAAAAAGCAGTTTTTGATATCAATTCAACGAAGATGCTGAAAAATTCGAGACAGAGCATGTTATGTGGACTGAACGTTTTGAAGAACTCCCCCCGAGTAATTCTTTAGTTATACCCTATGCGTTCGAAGCTCTAAAATTGGAACTTAAGCCCCTACCCCAGGAGCTAAAGTATGCCTTTTTAGGAGAATCTGAGACTTATCCTGTCATAGTCTCAAACAAGTTGAATTCCACTCAGAGTCTGAACTCTTGAAAGTTCTTAAGTTACATAAAGATGCATTAGGATGGACCATAGAGCTGATCTAAAAGGTATTTGTTCTGATATATGTACTCATAAGATATACCTTGAAGAAGATGTTAAACCTTCTCAACAAATGCAGAGGAGGTTAAATCCCAACATGAAAGAAGTAGTTCACAAAGAAGTTCTTAAACTTTTAGATGTTGGAATTATTTATCCTATCTTTGATAGCAAATGGGTAAGTCTTACTCAATTTTTCCTAAGAAATATGGCATAACTGTTATTCCTAATGCTGAAGGAGAGTTAATTCCTATACGTGTTACCACTGGATGGCGCATGTGTATTGATTATCACAAGCTTAACTCTGTAACCAGGAAAGATCATTTTCCACTCCCATTTCTTAATCAGACTTGGAGAGAGTGGCTGGTCATTCTTTCTACTGCTTTCTAGATGGTTATAGTGGTTACAATCAGATCGAGATCGCTCCCGAAGATCAGGAGAAAACCACTTTCACTTGTCCGTTTGGTACTTTTGCTTACAAGAGAATGGCCCTTTAGCTTGTGCAATGCACCAGCAACCTTTCAAAGGTGCATGATGAGTATCTTTAGTGACATGATGGAAAAGTTTCTCGAAGTTTTCATGGATGATTTCTCCCTTTTTGGTGATTCTTTTGAAGATTGTCTCTAGAATCTGGAGAAAGCCTTGATCCGTTTCAAAGACAATAATCTTGTTCTGAATTGGGAAAAATGCCATTTCATGGTTACCAAAGGAATTGTTTTAGGTTATATGGTCTCAGCTGAAGGAATTCAAGTAGACAAGGCTAAAATAGACCTCATTGCCAATTTTCCAGTTCCCAAGACTGTCAAAGAGGTTCGATCATTTCTAGGCCATGCTGGTTTTTATAAAAGGTTTATCAAAGGTTTCAGTGTTATATCTCGACCCCTATGTAACTTTCTTACCAAGGATGCACCATTTGAATGGACTTCAGCGTGTCAAGAAGCTTTCGACAAGCTCAAGGAAATGCTCACAACTGCACCCATTGTGCAACCACCTGATTGGAGCCTACCATTTGAGCTTATATGTGATGCTAGTGATTACACCATTGGAGCTGTCCTAGGACAGAGAAAGGACGAAAAGCCCCATGTCATTTACTATTTAGCCGGACGTTAAATGATGCTCAGTTGAACTACTCTACGACTAGGAAAGAGTTGCTAGCAATTGTATTTTCTTTAGATAAGTTCCGTTCCTATTTTGTTGGATCACCAATTGTCTGCTTTACTGATCACTCAGTAATTAATATCTTTTTTATGAAAAAAGATGCGAAAGCAAGACTGATTAGGTGGATCCTACTACTCCAAGAATTTGACTTGATTATCAAAGATAAGAAAGGAGTAGAAAATGTGGTAGCTGATCACCTATTTAGGCTCACTAGTGAAGTTATAGACACATACAATTTACCTATTAAGGAAAGTTTCCCAGATGAACAGTTGATGGCTATTCGTAGTTTGCCATGGTATGCGGATATCGAAAATTATCTTGCCACAAGAAAGGTTCCTGATTGGCCTCGTAAGAGCAAAACGATAAATTTTCTTTTTTTAAATCGATACTTGTATATGTTCCGATGAATTCTTTGAAGATGTATAAGTACTGTCCTGATCAAATTGAAGATGTGTCTCAGGAATGAAGCTAAATCCTCATGTATGCTTGTTAAAGCAGCATGCGGGGCCACTTTTCTTTTTGAAAGGCAGTTGATAAAATTCTGCAATGTGGTTTCTACTAGCCTACTCTTTTTAAAGATGTGAAGAACCACTGTAGAATGTGTGCTTGTTGTCAGATGTTAGGTGCCAATTCAAGAAGGAACATGATGCCTCTAACTAATATCATGTCAGTTGAAATTTTTGATTGTTGGGGTATAGATTTTATGGGGCCATTTCCACCATCTTTTAGGCATCAATACATTCTACTAGCTGTCGAATATGTATCTAAATGGGTTGAAGCCATTCCCACTAGAAATAATGATCACTTCACGGTCATTACATTCTTAAAACAGAATATTCTTTTTAGTTTAGCACGCCAAATGTGATTATAAGTGATCAAGGGACTCACTTCTGTAACAAACCGTTCGAGAAATTGATGCAGCGTTATGGAGTGAACCACCGTGTTGCTTTGGCATATCACCCACAGAAAAATGGGCCTGCTGAATTAGCCAATAGGGAGATCAAGAGAATTCTCGAGAAAACAGTCAATGTTAATCGAAGAGATTGGTCTATTCGTTTGACATATGCTTTATGGGCATATAGGACCGCCTACAAAACGAATTTGAATATGTCCCCTTACAGGTTGGTTTACGTAAGGCATGTCATCTCCCCCTAGAGATTGAACATAAAGCATTCTGGGCTATCAAAACTATGAATTTCGATCTTCGAGAAAGTGGCAAAGAGAGGAGCTTGTAGTTGAATGAACTTGAGGAGTTACGCCATGATGCGTATGCCAATTCAAAGATTTTTAAGGAAAGACCTAAGCGTTTCCATGATCAAAAAGTACTAAGGAAAAATTTGAGCCGGGACAAAAAGTGCTTCTATACAATTCAAGGCTCATTTATTTCCTGGAAAACTTCGATCAAGATGGACTGGTCCCTATAAAGTTCATAATGTATTTCCTTATGGAGTAGTGGAATTGGAGAATCCAAGGATGGTAGCACATTCAAGGTCAATGGGCATAGACTGAAGCCATTTCTGGAAAAGCTTGATGATAGTGACGAGAGCATTGAGTTGGGGAACCCGATTACAATGCTGAGGACTAGTTGAGAAGGAGCTGACACTATTGTATAGTTTGTATATTATGTAAATGTTTATTATTATTTTTATTTTTATTTTTTATTTTTAGCTTTCTTTTATTTATTTCTTTTAACTTTTAGTTGAAACTTGTACTAGCACTATTATCTATATGTTTAAAGTTTCAATGATGAAGTTTGTTACTATAGTATTTGTTGTTGTTGTATAATCTTGTTTCACTGTGATGCTTATCTGCCTATACTTATATTTATATTGTTTCCTGTCTAGATAAAGCACGTTCCCGAGCCACATACATTATTACACACTACCTGTCTTTAGCATTATGCTAGATATTTTTTTTCCTGCTAATATTTCTTCTTCAAACATGCGTTCTCAAGACTTGATGGGGATGGGGCCGACTGCAGGATCCCTTTTGCACTTAGGGTGAGACATTCTTGGCCCGCTCATTTTACCGAAATGGCTGAGGCGAGTATCTCCCCTAAGCGTGCACCACCATCTTGTAAGAGAAAGTTATTTGCAGAAGAGGTAGATAGTAAAGATTATTTACAGCATGATGCCAAAGACAGTATGGAGATTGATGGAGACGTGGAGTTTTCTAGTCTATAGAATACTGGTTCGTATGAAAGGACCCGTGATCACATGAGCGAGTCAGAATCTGATCCTGAAGAAGAGCATAATCTGATCCTGAGGAGGACCTATTTGAGTCTGATCCTGAGAGGAGCAATTTGAGCCTGAGCCAGATGAAGAGCAACCCGAGTCCGATCCTTCAGAGCCAAAAGGGAATCAGACTCAGAAAATGAGCAAATTGAACTTAAATCTGAGTCAGAGGAAGAATCTGATCATAGGAGGAGGATCCAGATGAATATATAGTCCCTGTTACCCCACTGAAGAGTAAATAGAAGTCGAGAGGTCGTGCAGTCAGTAGCCCGCCCCCAATAGCATGCAGATATGTGTGTATCTTACTTATCCAGGAGAGCGGAGGTAGAGTTAGGCAAATGACTTCGCGCTTCTTATTTGCAGAAGACGCCATTGACCCGTACAACCCCTACCTTTAACATCCGTCAGACTTGAGCATAATACGCAACCCAATTTTGGGGAGAGTTCTAGTCCTCGCAGATTATCAGCTTATGTGAGGAGGATTTGGGGGAGGCTATTTAGGAGACCCCGTTATGAGGCCGAGATGAGGAGAATTCATGGCAGCTCTGGATACTAGATTTGAGCGTTGTAGGCGAGTGCAACTACGTTTACAACATACAGCTAGGTGATTTCACATTCTGTGTGTGGCAGAGCCATCGCTACAGCAGGTAGAGTATGGCAGGTATGTATAGTAGTTTTTGTAATTTTTTTTCTTTTCGTAGTTATTTTCTTTCTTTCTTTTCGTAATTTTAGATTTTTGTAGAATATTAATGTGCTAACATACAGATTTTACTTAGCCCTAGTTGCCATGAGGCATACCATTTTCTCCCATTATCTTTTAATTACATGTCCTTACATCCAAGCTTTAATACTTAGTTGTTTACATTGAGGACAATGTAGGATTTTAGTTGGGGGAAGGGAGATCTAAGGTCATATTTTTTTTTCAAAAAGCATGCATGTTAGTACATTAGTTAGGATTTCCATGCTTTCCTTTTATTCAAAAAAAATAATAATTAAAATTTTTCAAAAAAAAATATAAGAGATTGCAAGCCTAAGTCGCCTGATGGTATCTTTCTTGTTCCCTTTCATTGGGCGACGACGCATTCATGATTAGACTTAGCATGCTTGGTAGCGTCAGATAATCTTGAAAATGTTTATTCTTATTATGTTTGAAAAGTTATATGCCGATTTGAATTTACTTGTTCATGTTTATAGACTAGATTGATATACCATGACTGGGAAATGCCTTGTTCACAATGAGTGGAACTATATAGCCTTATGAGGAGTTGAGCCTTTCGTCCTTATTTTGAGAGCTATTAGTTAAAAATTCTGATTCTTTTGAAAGCGTTTATTAAATTGTCCTAGTCATTCTACTATCACTCTTATTCAGTTTAGAAAGGTTCGTCCATGAGATTGCTACTGTCTTATTGTTTAAATCTAGAACTAGCATTAGGGAAATGACATAGGCCATCCTTCATTAGCCTATATAGCCTTGGCCTACCCGTTATGTTTTATCCTTAGTAGCCAATTGAAGCCTGAAGCTTGATTCATATTGATATACCAAAATGAATAACCGAGTCCAAATTCCATAACTTACTTACCTTTTTGGCTCATTAGCAGTAGGCTCAAATCAAAGGCCTGGATTGTATTGAAATGAAAAAAAAAAAGAGATAAATATCTTACATTGAAAAAAAAAAAAGTATAGAGAGAGAAAAGGCAATGAAAAAAAAAAAAGATATCAAAAGAATGCCTTAAAAATTATAAAGAAAAGTAAGTGTATTGGGATGATAATGCAGACAGTAAAATTTGGGTCTGTGTTTGATATAGAGGTTCATTTATATATACCCCTCGAGTTAACTGAGCCAATGAGTCTTTTGATCCCTCATTTGACCCGTTCATTTCATAACCACTACCCTTAACCCCATTACAACCTAGCAAAGTCCTAATTGATCCCTAAAGGTTAGTTTGTGGTTTAAACAATAAAAAGGCAAATATAGCAATCTTGCTTCTTTAATAACTGAATCTTAATTTAAAA